>JASAMX010014313.1:0-11139 GCA_030248175.1 Microlaimidae sp. YZB2_3 | reverse complement strand
GCAACACCATCCCGCCAACCGATAGGTTGGTAAAGGAACACTACTTGAAACAGGGAGTTTAAAAACCGGAAGGGTTTCCAGTTCTCAAATATTTCTGACGTAAAAAGACAATAAGGTTGAGGAAAACTCAGAACCGGATTTGCGTTGCTACCTAAACAACTCCTGTGAAACGTGAACATGATGAGTTACAAAAAATGTATTAGCAATACGTCAAATGAATACATCTATTAGCCCCGCCAAAAAGTGGTGGTTCAAAAACCCTTCCTACTAACCATACAGATCCTGTATGATGATTCTTGCTGTCCAACGTTGGTGGACCTTATTCAACTCCCGTGAAACGTTAGCACGGTGGGGTTGAGAAGGTAAGGCATGACTGTGGTCACAGTCTGCTCAAAAATAACAAACAAAAAATCCAAAGGAAAATGATTTGTTCCGCTGCACAGGTGCGGAGGTCAGTTAGTTGTTGATTAAAATTACGCTGTGCAACATTAGCTAGACGGGTAAGGAAAAACTGCTAATTTGGTTAAACATTGACAAAAGAGTTCTTCAAATATTGGGTACGTTTATCACAGATAGCTCATATGTTGCTGTGATCCGTTATCTGACTGACTTGGTGGGATATTTAAATTTGGACATGAAAATTTTTTACAATGGGTTGTAAAATTAAGATGATTTATGAGTAGGTTTTAGGTAGTTAGTGACAATAAAAAATTACCCCTGTGTACCGTCAGTCAGTTAACAAGAATTCTGGCTACTGCTGCGTGTAACTTTTCCAAGGCTTTTCAGTAATTTATCAATATGGGAGGTTTTGCACAACAAAAAGTTTACACAGCAGTTGCTACCGGAGAATCGTTCACTGGCTTGACCAGCAAGTGGACAATAAAATTGTTTAAAACATAAAAATGACCAGTGTGAAAAAGACAAGTTAAAGAGGTTTAGGTTTAGCTAAGAAAGAGCCGTGTTTGGGATTATGAAGCACAGGATGTTCCAATTATAATGCACTGCTCTTGTGTTAATAATAGTTTACATGATTTGTGAATGACTAGAGTGTGGGAAGAGGATGTATTACGTTTGATTAATTTGTTTACGCACTTTACACAAAGAGGTTTTTATTAGTGAGGGTTACTATGATAACTGCCCGCGTTACCGTGATCAAAGGCATTTTTGAAAAATGATAAGTTTTTAAAATACAATAAATTAGTTTTTAGACTGAAAAATAAGGCTTTTTGCCTAACCTAGTTTAGGGTGAAAACACAGTGCAACCGGCACTAATACAAGTAATTGCAAAATGAGGTGAAAGCAACATAATTTATGATTATGCAATAAATTTTCAGTAAATTTAGGGAATTTGCGGCAAAAAGTTATTAATGCAAGCTTTTACGTGTGAATGTAAATATTGACAATTACATTTGCGAGGGTTACTCAACCTGCCTACATAATTAAACAGTTTACTTAATGATTAATTGACTAACTTGATGTGCCATTTTCCGGTTTTCTGTGGGGGTGTGGGGTTTTTGTTGGGTTGGGAGATGGTGGTTTTTGTGATGTTTGTGTGTATTTGTTTTTGTTTGTGCAAGGGCCAAAAATATACCTGCACTGACGACTTGGAGCCATTTCGCCATTTAGTTTTATCAAATGGCGTTGTTAAACCTAACTCAAGGAAGTCGGTCGTTCAGCCAACAACCAGCTTCCGCTTAAACAAAATCTTTACCTAGATTTGCAGAAACCAATCACAGCTGTCGGCTTCTCCGAGTATTCAATATAAAAATAAGGCTTAATTATAAAAATTCTAATCTATGGTAGTTCACGCCGATTTTACGGATCTCCTTCAGAGTGGTAGGCTACAACAACAACTTCTAAATTAAAAAGCGCCAACGAATGATATGGAACCCGTTTAGCGCCCACACTTTTAGTACGGAACGAATTTGCTGCTTGAAATGGTTTTTATTGCACGCGCGGCGATTGACGCGATTATTGTAATTTTGAATATGACAAAGTGCACATTTGAAAGCTGGATGGAATGACAACTTAATATTTAGCGATAATAATAATATAAATTACTATACCTACCACGCATTCTCCGCCACAATAATAATAAGCGGAAGGAGAAAAAGAAGAAGAAGATTCTGAATTTCAAAACTTACCACGTTCTCTAATAATGGTTAGCGCGGTGCCGCGGAGCTTCCCGTGGCGCCCCCGTGCCATCCATGACATCTCGCAAAAAAATGAAATAAAATTTTGTATTCGGTGGCCAATTGCATAACTTATAGTTGTAGTTCTTCTATATGGAAGCAAACGATTTACCAGAAGCACTGGTCAACAATACAAAAATAAAAATGTTTGCGGATGACGCGAAATTCTATAAAGCTTTATCTGATAAAAAAATCTGCTAATGATTTTTCGAAAAGTTTATCAAACTTTTGCAAAAATGGTCATCAATATGGCAATTAAAAATTGCCCGTGAAAAATGTTCCGTTTTGCACTTAGGGTATAACAACCCGTCCTTCAACTACGAATTAAATAATTATATTATTCCTTCAAAAAATTGTGTCAAAGATTTAGCAATTACCACAAGCAACACTTTAAAATTCTCAAATTATTGTTCGAAAATAGTTTTCAAAGCAATGTCGCGGGTATTAATGGTATTTCGAGCTTTCATTTCACACGATATGTCACTGTTGCTAAAAGCGTACTCACATATGTGCGCCTGATTTTAGAGTTTGACACATTTGTGTGGTCCCGTCATTATGTCAAAAACATTAAAATAAGTGAGCGGGTTCAAAGAGTGTTTACTAAAAGGTTGTATGCTCGATGTTCCTTTCCTTACGTTAAATATAGAACACGATTAAAAGAGCTTAAACTTAAAAGCTTAAAATTTTGTTGTTTTAAGAATAATCTTTGCATGTGTTTTAAAATTTTAAAAGGTTTAGTGAACATTGATAAAGATAATTTCTAAGAGTAGAAACTAACAACAGAACCCGTAATAACGGACTTAAGCTCAGAAGCAAACAAACACGGCTTGATATTGCTAAATTTTTCTTTTCAAATCGTGTAATAAACCATTGGAATAATTTACCTAGCGAAGTAGCTTTAGCTATATCTTATAAAAAATTTCGTAGTTAATTAAACAAGCATTGTCAAGAAAACTATTAAAATATATTTATAATAAATAATCCACAATTATGAAATTTTTATTATGTTTTAATGTTATTTCTCTCAAATGCTTCGAATGAATTACAAATCTGATTGTATCACACAAGCCGCATTATGAGTTGTAATTTTATATTACCTGTGCGGCTTTATGATTATTGATTTAATTTGTATTTAATGTAAACATTATTTCGTTTGTAGGTACTATTGTGATTTTTACTTTATATGAATTTTTGGACTAATAAAATTTATTTATTTATATTTATTTATTCACACGCACACACACTCACATCACGAGCGCGTATACAAACAAACATAACGTCAGACAGCTGTCTGACGTTATATATGACTTAAATAACACTCAAAGTTATACCTGAAGTTCGTCTACATAGCGATCCACACCATTTTTTTCTGGATATTTAATCCCCCATCCAGTAAGTTTGCAATTTATATTTGAGCCTAAACGTTTTTTTAGCTTGTTAATAATTTACAAAACAAAAACGACAGGTATCCTAACTAAATATTAAAATATCAAATGCAAAAAATTAGTTAGTCACGCCCGCACAATTATAAAATGAAATGTCATCTATCTAGTCATGCACGTTTAACTTCAAATTTTGTGCATAGCAAAATAACAGCCAGTGGTCGAAATTATGGCTGGCCGAATTTAAGTCAGTTATCTCACTAGGCTTCCATTAGTATAACAGTTTAAAAAGAGTATATTTTTAACAAGAATGTTATATGAACAATCACGACGATTAATTCAATGTACACAAAGGTTTTGAGAAGAAATTGAAATAATTCGTATATAACGGTGGTTGACTAAAAAAAACATGAGTAAAAAATATAGACAACCGCTTGTTTTAGAAAAATGTTGATTGAAAAAAAGAGCAAAATAGTTGGTTTTCTAAACTTTTTATGCTCATTTTTTTAGTTCACCAACGTCATATGTTATAACCAATTACTTTCAATTCTTCTCGAGACCTTTGTGCACGTTGAATTAACCGTCATGATTGTTCATTAATAATGTTAACCTGCTGATTTTTTAGCGTATGAAATAATTCCAGGGCCTTTTGGAAATTGCACCTCAGGTATTTCAATGATGCATGCGTCCCAACCCTGAGGATTTATCCAGTAACGCTGACACAAATGTACTTCAACACCATCCCAGTTTCGATCTAATTTTCTAAAAAAATTCCCCATTTTTTTAACAAAAAAATACATAAAGAAATGTATAGAACAATAAAAATGTGAAGCAAAAAATTAAAGATGCAGTGCTCTAAATGTGGTTGGAAACAGTTTATCTTATCTCGCCTTCAGTTATGGGTTATTACAAATAATGTTACAAATGTATATTATCTGCGGGGTACAAAGGCAAGCAGTTTGAAATTCTTGATGCCTGTTTTTTTCGAAATATGTTTATCTTGAGTATGGTTAGCAGAGTTATACTTAATATCAAAGCACAGTATGTAGTTTGTACCAACTTTTCAACGTAATTTTATTTTTTATATTCTCATTTTTACGAAATTAATTATAAATAACAACAATAACACAAATTCAATCAAATTGTAACTTTAGTTTTTACACAACATTCTACACTGTTAAATTAACAAAAAATTATTTAAACTTTATTGTAATTTCAAATTTTCATCGGTACATGGTCTTAAGAGCCACAAGCAGAGAACTTGGAGCCATCGAAAATTTTTGGGAACTTGGAGCCACGAGCAACGGGAACTTGGAGCCTTTCAGAAAAAAATTAGTTTGGGCTAAAATTTAGGTTTCGCTTAGACTTAAAATTACACGTTTTAGCGATTTTTATTTTTGGCTCCAAGTTCCCAACTTACGGCTCCAAGTTCCCCAATTACGGCTCCAAGTTCCCTAGGCTCCATCGACCCTAAATCCTTTTGTCCTTGTGCGTGCTCAAGTTTTATTTTTTAAATTTTAATGTTAAAATCGTCTGCTTCCATATAGAAGAACTACAACTATAAGTTATGCAATTGGCTCACCGAATAACAAAATTATTATTTACATTTTTTATTTAGCGAGCAATCGCATGTCATGGATGGCACGGGAGCGCCACGGGAAGCTCCGCGGCACCGCGCTAACCATTATTAGAGAACGTGGGTAAGTTTTGAAATTCAGAATCTTCTTCTTCTTTTTCTTCTTCTGCTTATTATTATTGTGGCGGAGAGTGCGTGGTAGGTATAGTAATTCATATTATTATTATCGCTAAATATTAAGTTGTCATTCCGCCCAGCTTTCAAATTCGCACTTTGTCATATTCAAAATTACAGTAATCGCGTCGGTCGCCGCGCGTGCGATAAAAAACCATTTCAAGCAGCAAATTCGCTCCGCACTAAAAGTGTGGGCGCTAAACGGGTTCCATATCATTGGTTTGCGCTTTTTAATTTGGGGATTGTTGTTGTAGCCTACCGCTCTGAAGGGGATCCGTAAAGTCGGCGTGAACTACCATAGGTTAGAATTTTTATAATTAAGCCTTATTTTTATATGAATACTCTGAGATGCCGTGATCAGTTGTTGATCTATTAATCAGTTGTGATTGGTTTCGGCCAATCTAGGTAGAATTTTTGTTTGAGCGGAAGCTGGTCGTTGGCTGAACGACCGACTTCCTTGAGTTAGGTTTAACGGCGGCATTTGATAAAATTACATGGCGGAATGGCTCCAAAGCGTCAGTAGCCTGTACAGGTATATTTATAGGCACCTTGCACTGAAACTTAAAATAAACATAAGATATAGAACACACAAACATTTAGACTGAACGGAAAAAACCGTAATCATGCAAATCTTCCCTGATTATTGATTAGTGGCGGCAATGACGAGAAATAACCCGCTTATTATAACATCTGCAGTCATATATTTTTTTATTTTCACATGCAAACCTTAATTACATGTTTTAAAACAGACAATTTCTAATATAAATCAACATACATAATCAGTGTGATGTCATTATTAAACACCCTAGGGTTTCGTCTTTCGCCTTTCGTCTTTTTTTAAAAAAACATTTGCATGATTACGGTATTTTCCGTACAGTCTCAATGTTTGTGTGTTCTATATCTTATGTTTATTTTAAGTTTCAGTGCAAGGTGCCTATAGAGAAAATAGCACATCGAGTTAGTCAATTAATTATTAAGTAAATTGTTTAATTAAGTAGTCAGGTTAAGTAACCCTCGCGAATGTAATTGTCAATAATTACATTTGCACCTAAAAACTTGTGTTAATAACCTTTCGCTGTAAATTCCCTTAATTTTCTGAATTATCGCATAGTCTTAAATTATGCTGCTTCCACCTCATTTTATATTTACTCATATTGGTGCCAGTTGCACCGTGTTTTTACCCTAAACTGGGTTAGGCAAAAAGCCTTCTTTTTCCGTCTAAAAACTTAATAATTGTATTTTAAAAACCTATCGTTTTTTAAAATGCCCTTGCTAACTGCAACGCGGAAAGTTACCCTAGTAATCCTTACTAATAAAAACCTCTTTGTGAAAAGTGCATAAACAAATCAATCAAGCGTAATAAATTCTTTTGCCGCACTCTAGTTATTCACAAATCACGTAAACTGTTATTGACACAAGAGCAGTACAATATAATCGCAAAATCCTGTGCTTCACAATCCTAAACACAGCTCATTCTTAGCTAAACCTAAACCTCTTTACCTTATCTTTTTCGCACCAGTCATTTTTATGTTTCAAACAGTTTTATTGTCCACTTGCTGGTCAAGCCGGTGAACAATTCTCCAGTCAAAATATTACAATTTACAATTACTCCTGTGTAAACTTTTTGTGGTGCCAAACCTCGCGGTTTGGACTTATACCCTCATATTGATAAATTGCTGAAAAGCCTTGGAAAAGTTACACACAGCAGTAGTCGGAGTTTCCATTAACTGACTGACGATACATAGGGGTAATTTTCCACTGTCTCTAACTATCTAAAAACCTACTCATAAATCTTAATTTTTCAACCCGTTGTGCAAAGGTTTCATTTACAAATTTAACACCCCGCCAAATCAGTCAGATAACGGATCACAGCAACATATGAGCTGTCTGTAATAAACGACCCAACATTTAAAGAACTGTTTTGTCAGTTCAACCAAATGAGGAGTTTTTCCTTTCCCGTCTAGCTAATGTTACATGGCGTAATTATAATCGTCAACTATCTGACCTCCTCACCTGTGCAGCGGAACAGATCCTTTTTCTTTGATATTTTTTGGTTGTTATTTTTGAACGGACTGTGACCACAGGCCTGCCTTATCTTCTTGACCCCACTGTGCTAACGTTTTATTGGAGTCATATAAGGTCCACCAACGTTAGCCAGCAAGAATCATCATACAGGATCTGTATAGTTAGTGGGAAGGGTTTTTGAATCACCACTTTTTTGGCCAGGCTAATAGACGTATTCGCTCCATTTTTGTAACTCACCGAGTTCACGTTTCACAGGAGTTGCTTAGGTAGCAATGTGAATCCGGCTCTGAGCTTTCCTCGATGAAATTGTCTTTTTACGTTGGAAATATTTGAGAACTGGAAACCCTTCCGGTTTTAAAAACTCCCCTTTCCAAGTCGTGTTCCTTACTGACCTAATGGTTGGCGGGATGGTGTTGCACAAATCCCCCACTCAATAAATATACTCGATTGTGCCAAGGTACCGAGGCCACGCCTCCTAGAGATAGTGTTTTAAAATAACGTGTGAATTTTCAGTAAGAAGTACAGAAGTGCCTTGTGTAATGAGCAACAGGCTCTATAATACAACAGGCTAGACCCGTGTTTGCTCACTACATTATTAATTATTATTATTCCAACGCTTAATTCTTAAAATCGATATTCCTTCTTTGTTACTGATTGATCAAAAACAAACATTGTCTCATTACGCAACTTACTTAGGAAGCACTTTTTTCATTTAGGTTCTTGTTATCGATTTATTGATCAAAATAAAAAAAAGAAAAAATTGACAAATAAAAACTCCCAACCGCGCAATAACAGCCTTTTGGCAACAATAAGAATTGTACAAAGCAGGCAACGAACAGCTCATCGTAGAAACTGCATCATAAAAGTAGAACAGTCTGCTTGGTCTCTAATTGATGGCAGAAACCGGACCAGTTCCCAGCGCCATATACTTCAATTGCGCGGGAAACGTAGAAAACAACTAAGTACTTTTTTTAATAATTCTTGCATTACTGATGATAAAATTAATTTAAAGTTTTATTTCAAAAAAAATAATTGCACTCATTGGTGGCGCGGAAACGCCACGCGGTGGTTTAGCCCCACAGCACCGCGCCAACCATAATTAGAAAACGTTGGAAAACTTTTGTAATTCATGTTAATCTTCTTCTACTTATTTTTATTCTAACGCTCATATCTTAAAATCAATATTTCACATGGTTCACATGGCGATTTCTTTATAGTTTATAAAGTTTATATAGTTCACATGGCGATTTCGCCTTGCAGCACCGCGCTAGCTATAATTAGAGGACGTGGATAAAATTTGTATTTCATGTTCAACTTCTTCTAATTTTTTTATAAAAAATAATTGCAATCATCGAAACCGCAGGAGCGCCCACTGCGATTTGGCCTCACAGTGCCGGGCCAACTCTAACTGGGGCACCAGGTAATTTTTTTATTTCATGTTCATCTTCTTCTTATTATTATTTTTATTTTAAAAAATATAATTCTAATCATTGGTGGCGCGGGGGCGCCACACTGCAGTTTAGCCCACGGTACCGCGCCAACTATAATTAAAGAACGTGGATAACTTTTGTAATTTATGTTTATCTTTTTCTTCTTATCATTATTATTTGTATATCAAAAATATAATAGCAATCATTGGCGGTGCGGAAGCGCCACACGGCCGGCGATTTAGGCTCACTCCAACGCGCAAACCATAATTAGAGAACCTGCGTAAATTTTGTAATTAATGTTCATCTTCTTCTTATTATTATTTTTTATTTCAAAAAAAAATAATTGAATTTTCGGTGGCACTGGAGCGCCACAGCACCGTACTAACTATAATTAAACGACGTGGGTAAATTTTGTAATTTAAATTCATCTTTTATTTTTTATTATTTTTTATTTTTGTTATAAATGAGTTATCAGTAACGCTGGAGGGCCACACGGAGATTAAGCCCCACGCACGGCACCGCGCAAACTATAATTAAAGAACGTGGGTAAATTTTGTATTATGTTTTTCGTCTCCTTATTATTAATCATGGGTGGCGCGGGAGTGCCACGGGGCGATTCAGCCCCGTTGCGCACGCCAACCATTATTAGAGAACGTCGGTAAATTTTGAAATTTAGAACCTTCTTCTTCTTCTTCTTCTTCTTCTTATTATTATTATTATTGTTCCAACGCTCCATCCTTAAAAGCGATATTCCTCATTCGTTACTGATTGATCAAAAATAAACATGGGCTCATAAGAAAGAAGAAGGAATTACGCAACTTTCTTAGGAAGCACATTTTGATTTAGGTCCTTGTTATTGATTTATTGATCAAAATAAAAAAATTGAAAAATAGACAAATAAAAACTCCCAACCGCACAATAACAGCCTTTTGGCAACAATAAGGATTGTACAGAGCAGACAACCAACATCCCCTCATAAAAACCACACAAAAAAAGCAGACCGGTTTTAATTGGTGGCAGAAAAGGAACCAGTTACCAGCGCCATCTATCTGCTTCAACCGCGCGGAAATCGGCGAAAACAACAGAGTACTTTTTTTAATTCTTGCATTACTGATGACAAAATTAATTCAAAGTTTTATTTATTAAAAAATAATAATAAGCGTCCGTGGCTCGGGAGCGCCACGCGCGGGTAGGTAATCATCGGTGGTGCGGGGGTGCCACACTGCAATTTAACCCACGGCACCGCGCCAACTATACTTAGAGAACGTGAGTAAATTTTGTAATTCATGTTCATCATCATCTTCTTATTATTATTTTTACTTTAGAATTATAATTGGCTTTAGAATCATTGGCGCACGGCATCGCGCCAACTTTATTTAGAGAACGTAGGTAAACTTTGTCTGGAGCGCCACTGCACCGCACTAACTATAATTAAACAACGTGGGTAAATTTTGTAATTTAAATTCATCATCTTCTTCTTATTATTTTTTATTTGAAAAGTATATCTCGGCAACGGAATGATTATAAACATATGTCATTGCGCAGCTAAAACTATAGTTTATTAGGCTATTTTTTAGTTTAATTCAAAAAAAGTGGTAGGCTAGCCTTGGAAAATGCTTTAAGAATAGAGCAGGAAAAAGGGGCGATTTTTTCCCGGGCCTATGTTTAGACAGAAAAGATGTGGACTAGTCTGAGATGAACATTATGTGGACTATAGAAAATTTGCATTTGGTTTGGCTAGCTGCTTACTAAATAAAAATTTCTACCATATGATAATGATTTCTTTATACATTGATCTAATCACACAGCACTGTTGCATTTTTTTTAGCTCGATGAAATGTCAATTGAAAAAATTATACTCACAGCAATCTTTGACAAGCGCGAAATCGCCACTTTTTCAAATTTATAGTTGTTTCTTACACATACAAATATAACCTTCAAATTAAAAAAGTGGTGATTTCGCGCTTGTCAAAGATTGCTGTGAGTATATTTTTTTCAATTGACATTTCATCAAACTAAAACATTGCAACAGTGGTGTGTGATTAGATCAATGTATAAACAAATCATTATCATATGGTAGAAATTTTTATTTAGTGAGAAGCTGGCCAAACCAAATGCAAATTTTCTATAGTCCACATAATGTCCATCTCAGACTAGTCCACATCTCTTCTGTCTAAACATACGCACGGGGAAAAATCGCCCTTTTTTCCTGCTCTATTCTTAGAGCATTTTTCAAGGCTAGTATATTATTTTTCAAACGCTTATATTTTCAAACGATATTCCTTGCTCGTTACTGATTGATCAGAAAGAAACATGGGCTCCTTTGAAAACAAAGAAAATTGCGCAATAATTCTTTTACG
>JASAMX010014310.1:0-11877 GCA_030248175.1 Microlaimidae sp. YZB2_3 | reverse complement strand
TGATTCCTCCTCTGTAAATGCTGTTTCCTTTCCTCCAAAGTTTATACTTGAATTTCCTGCCATTTGTTATACAAAAAATTGGCTTGATTAATGCCTAAACTTAAAAATATACACAGGTTTCAAAAATATTTTAAAATTGAGTAATTTTGTATTAATGGTTTAATATAGTATTTAATTTTTAATAGAAAACCTTTTGCTCAAAATTTTAAATTTTTTATTGTTTAATTTTAATTTTTAAATTTTATAGTCGATTTAATACTACAAATCATCAAGGTCGATTTAATACTACAAATCATCAAGGTTAGCTAGGTTTGATTTGCCTATAGTTCAAAAAATCACACACCAATCAGTGGCTTTGATAAAATTGTTAAAAAGTCTGAGACATAGGGTAACTGACTTAATTTCGGCCACCTTTTTTATTTATTTGGATAAGTTTTTTCTGGTTTTTCCAATCGACCCAAAATTTGGTCTAAAAATCAAACGATAGCTATTTTTGTTATTCCAGTGCAAAATTTTAAAATTTCTGTTACACTTAAAAATCAGTGAAGGTTTAAAGTTCTTTTTTATAGTGGCCGAAATTAAGGCGCGAGCCATTAACTTCGGCCACCTAGAAAAATCTGGCTATAACTATTGCCAAACTGAACAATAAAAATTTTTAAAGGTTGCAAATTTACCCTTAGGTATTGTTCTTAGTACATATAACTTAATTTTTCCCGTTTGCGAACTTTAATAGTTATTAGCAAGACTTTAAATAATTATTTCAAAACCTTAAAAAAACAAGTTTTAATAATTTGTATTTTTTGTTCAATTTTTATTTTTGGCTTAAAAAACGCCAAAACAAAGTCAAACGAGCAAAAAAAATTCTTTATAAATACGGTAGTACAATGATATTTAAAAACAGCAAAAAAACGGCAGGTTTTTTCACCTAAATTTTCAGGTGGCCGAAATTAACGGAATCTTAAAATGCGCAGTTAGTTAAACGCATTGCAAAATTATTTTGAAGAAAATATCAAAACATGAAAATTAACAACTTTGAGCCTTAAATAGAAGATATTTTAAGGTTATATATTGCTTCGTTCTAAATTTGATGCAGTTTAAACACAAAGCAGAAATTAGGAAAATCACAAAAAATTCACTTTTTGTATGAAAATGTTGATAATGTAGACTAACAAAAATAAAAAAACTTTTGCAAAAACATTTTATTCAACATTAATCCAGTTACTTTTGTGCTAGTTCTTTTGTGTTTTAAAAATAAGCCAATTTTCTAACACCCTAAATTGGTGGCCGAAATTAAGGCGTGGCCGAAATTAAGTCAGTTACCCTACTTGGTCCAAAGTGTCCCAAAAACAAAAACTCAATTTTGGGTAGTTTTAGAGCGTTTTTTTTAAAATATTTTTTGTTAATGCCAAAAATATGAAAAATATAAAACACGCTGGTCGAGATGCATTTTTCTCAACGGAACTAATTCTATAATAAAAAAATCCCGCGAAATCAACATGAAATTCAGTAGACATATGTAATGATGATGGGCTATTGATTGATAATATTGGTTTTGCTGTCACGTCAAGCATAAAACTAATAGCTAATTTTTTTGCTGCGGTGCATTAGATACGTCGTGGCGTTTTACGCCACAACAAAATTAATACCATTAATCAATAGGTCATCATTGATTTAATGTTTATTAGTCCATTTAATCTAAAGTTATGGCTGATTTTATTCACTCAGTGGCGCACTACGCGGTGGCGACTTAAGCCACAACAAAATTAATATCATCAATCAATAACCCATCATATATATGTCAACCGAATTTTATATTGATTAGCCTATTTATTCTAAAGTTATAGCTGATTTTTCCGCACGGCGGCGCATAAGGTATGTGGCGGCGGGTCATGCCACAGCAAAAATAGTATTACCAGTCGATAGACCATCATTGGTTACATATGTATACTAAATTTTATGCTGATAAATCTATTATGTCAAAAGTTATTCCTGTTTCTTGCACGGGGAAGCGTTTCACGTCAGGGCGCTTTGCGCCGCATCAAAATTAAATATGACCAATCGATATCCCATCATTAATTACATATGTCTGTTAAATTTAATGTTCATTAGTCTATTTATTCTAAAGTTACAGCTGATCTTTCCACGCGGTGGCGCACTAGGTATGTGGTGGCGCTTTACGCAACAGCAAAAATATTGTTACCATTTGATAGCCCATCATCAATTACATCTGTATGCGAAATTTCATGTGGATAAGTCTAAGTTTTTTTTTGTCACCGGGGGCGCTTCACGCCGCAGCGCTTTGCGCCGCATCAAAATTATTATGACCAATCAATAGGGCATCAATCCTTACATAATGTATACAATATTTCACGCCCATTAATCTGTTTAAGTTATAGCTGATTTAATGTGCATAAGTAAGATTACTTACGTTTTTTGACCATCTAATCACTTTACCTAGTGATCCACGCTCCCAATTAAGTAATTAAGTACCCAATTAGCCAATTAGCCAATTAAGTACGCTATCCAACTTAACTATGTTTGTCAATAACTTACATTTAGGCATGAAACGAACAATATTTTATTTCAAAATGATATTTTGTCAAAGAAGAACTTTTTTCGGTGATTACTGAGCCATGATTTTTTCTTGATGTAATTTTTGAAGCTCGCTTTAATTTTTAGCTATTTAATTTTGCCCGAACCCAAAAATTAAACGACGCTTTCATTTTTTTAAATGCTGATCTAAATTTGTCATTAAAATTATGTTTTTGCGGCTTCTTAGCTAAAACTATCATATCTGTTTTCACAATATAATAACTTTAAAAACAACAATTGCTTAAGTCTGATTGTTTATAGATCAAAAAACCAAAGTGTCCACCAAAATTCAAAATTTGATTCCGCTGCCAACGAATGAACACTTAAACACACTAAATACCGTCACAGGGATCTAAACAGCAACAACTGCTTAAGTTTTACTGCTTTAAGTTTTTCTTTTTGCATTTAAATTGACTAAGTGTATTACAAAATATAGGGAGATTTTATAAGGTCCATTATGAATTGCCGTGTTTAGATGGACCAACGATTACATATGCCAATACAGCTATAGCTGGTGCGCGCTGGACACAGATAAATATTAATTCCCCAGAGGACTGCAATGACTATTGTCGAAACAAAGGCTCCACTACAGGTTGGGAACTAGATGGCACCAACTGCCATTGTGTGGTGGACAACAATCTTATTGAAGATGTTTCTGGAATATTTTCAGGAATATTTAAATGTAAGCTTTTTCTATTAAAAATCAAAACCAGGGGTCTGTTTCATAGAAACGTTGTAAATTCTCATTTTTTTACCTTTCTCTGTTTATATTTTTTGTTATAAAGAATAATAAAGAATTATCGTCTTGTAATCTAGGAGAAGTATTTTTGTCAGTAAAAACAATGATTAGTGTGTTCTACGCTACGCTGATTAGTCTGTTCTCATAGTTGATAATTCGTCCCATATATTTTTTAGCATGTATTTTACAAAAAATAGGCGGGAAGTTATAAAATGAAAACTTACAAACGTCTTTATGCATAGACCTCTGTACACTCTGCGTTTCCTTGGAATGGGTCTGGTTGTTCAACAGATACATCACTGACAGATTCTACATGTGCTCAAATCCGCAATGGTCAGTCTAAAAACTTTTTGTAAAATTTTTTTTCATACAATTGGGTGATTCGAAGTGTCAAAATTGCTTTTGAAAGTTTTATAGCATAATCAAATTTAGCTCATTACTAAGAACTTCAAATTTTTTTGCTTTTTTTCATAAGATATTAACCCAACTTGAGAAATGTTTTACCACTTATTTTCCACGTATAGCGCTAAGCAAAGCTACGCTAAGACAAGTTACTACGCAAAAAAACAACGGAAATTGGTAATAGTATTATGTTACTATAGACCATAATTTACAAAAAATTGTACTACAATCATTGAAAAAGGAATACCCCTCAAATTTTTAAGCTAATAAGTATTTTTATAAAAAAGTTATAACATTAATATTTTATAAAATTTATTAAATGATTAGTTACTACTAAATGAACAAAAAAATTAGCATTCATGAAGCAGTACTAGGTTATAAAAGATAAAATTTTGCTAGTAAGCAAGCAATGTGCCAAAGACATTTAATTGACATGTAAATTGTAACTTAACTTTTAATTACTAAACCTGTTGTATATTTAACAAGTTGTAGTAATTGTGTATTTAAAGACCAAAAGTAACTGCTTGGGTTTATCAATAACAAGAACTTAAAAAATGAAAAAAAGTGACGCTTAACAAAATTGCAAAGAATTGTTTCTCTACCCTTTTCAAAAAGGACATGTTTATTGCAAATCAATCAGTAGCAGAAAGGAAATATCGATTTTAAGATATGAATATTAGAATAATAATAAGAAGAACATGAAAAAGAAGAATCACCAGAACAAGAATTTAAAAATTTACCCGCGTTTGGCGTAAATATTCCCGGGCCTAATTCGTATAAAATGTATATTATATTTATTTTAGATTTCACCAAACCAGTCCCTTTTTGGAAAAATTTCAAAAAATTTCAAGGGAATTTAAATAATAAACCTAGCTTTTTTCTTCTATCCGCTTCCCAGATCAGCACTGGATCTTACAGTTCCTGTTTGGTGGAGTGTCTGCGCATGAGCAATTGCTGGTCTGTCACCGTTGAACTGAACGGTACCACTCGTTTTCTGTGTTCCCTTGCTAAGAACTGGGCCGGCGATAAATTGATAGATCAAAATAACGCAAAATACTCTGAATTTATTCCTGATTATTAGTTTTCTCTTATTTGATTGTGCATTTTAATTTTATATATTATGTGATTGTGGAGTCAATATTAATGATGCTTCTTGGAGGTCCGTTTTTAGGAGCTCTGGAGCTCCACACTATTTTTGACTAATTTTGACATAGATTATTTTTGGAAAGTGTTTTGAAATTACATTTTTTTCAACTTTTATTAAAAATAGTCGTAAAAATGCAGATAGAGTAACTTAAAATATATTTCAAGTTTAAGTTAGCTTAAAATTTTCTATTTATAAGGCAGAGCTCTGAAGTTTCTCCGCTTTACCGCTTTAAATGGACGAAGCTCTGGAGTATAATATTGGAAGTTAGGAACAGTACTAGTCAATATATAGATTAAAAGGAGCGTTTTTTACCAATTAAAACCCTACGCAGATAGATTTTTATAAATAGATAGATTTTTTTCTGGTAGTATCAAAAAACACAGTAAAAAATAAATATGCAATCCAGCTGAGTTACTACAACAACATTAACAAATAAGTAATTTTTTTAAAGAGACAAAAAAACTATTACAACAAAATTTTTGGTTTACTTAAAAAAAGTAAAAAAAAATTTTATTTGGTCATTAACTAACTAAAAAAATAACAAAAAAAATTAAACGAACTAAATCACATTTAAAAAAAACAAATTTAGGTGAGTTTTTATTAATTCCAGCTTTATATAAAGAATTTCAGTTCTGAATTACACTATTAAAAAAATAAACTTACAGCAATTAACCCCTGTGCTTCCTGGTATGTTGTGGTTTGATTTTTCGTTGTATGACTTCTTGTATGATCAGTGTTAAAAAGCAAGAATTTTGTCTAAGTTTATATTTACCAGGTCGTTTGAATTGAATTTTTTATTGAAACAATACCAGTACTAATATTGTTAGACAATCAAGAAGAAAAAAAACAAATTAAATACATATTTTATCAAAACATGGAAAAAACCAAAGTCAAACACAGAAAATAAAAAAATGTCAAAATATGTCAAAACAGCATACTGGATTGTTATGGATAAAGGGAATGATATACAGAGCCACAAGGGCTACTTCATTTCTTATGTACCTATCAAACTTAGTAATAAAGTATAGTCAAAACTGAAATTTTTTATTTTTGTTTTAAAAGCCGTCATTGATGGAATATCTCAATTTTGTATGGTAATATAATTTCAGTATTTTGCTACCCTTAAAAAACGAGTTAAAAAAATATAGTTTTATTTGCGTAAAGTATTTTTAGTTTAAGGTTATGATCGTTGCGACCAATGTGGTTTCTACATTCAAAAACATGTAAAAATCTAAGATCATTTAAATTATTTACCATAATATATAATTTCAAATCAAAATAAATTCTACGTTCCTCAAGAAGTTTTAAGTTTAAATAACGTAGTCTACTGACTTAATTATAAGTAAGGTCAAGACCACATCTAGCAAATAAACTACGAGTAGAGGTTCGCTGCACTTGTTCAATGCATTCAATATCTTTTAAAGGAAAAACAGACCAAACTGGAGTGCAGTATTTGAGTATTAGCCTTACGTATGCCTTTAATGCTGTTGCCAAGCCACTAACATTTTTGATTACCAAACATTTACTATTTTAAATGTTTCAGTCAGATCTGCTCCTGAAAATACTTTAAATTTAGGGTTTGTAATATATCTTCATAGTAGGTACATTAAAAAACAACGTTTTGTATATAAACGTTGAAGTTTTTAAACGTTGAATGTTGAAATGTTGTTTTTAAGTGTTGAAAGAAGCCCCAGGAGCCTGTTTTAAAAAAAGTTTGCAAAGGCATGTTCACACTTATGCACAATGCACGATGCACAATGCACGATGCACAATGCACAATGCACAATGCGCAATGCATCAAAAACTCCAAAAATAGGTGTTAACACTTGCGCACAATGCATAATGCATTATCGAACTTGGAACGGCGTTCTAATTTTTGGGCAAATAGCAGCGCGCTTCGAAAATTTGTAGGCACTTTTTTCGCAAAGTACATACGATGACAACTCTTCTGCTTAAGGTCTCTCCGGACAGTTTTTATTGCAGAGCGTTCAGTAATAAACCAATTGCAATAAAAAGCAAAAATTACCCATTTTTATTTACACACAATTTATTTTTGAATTATTATACTTATAGAGTATTATAATATTTTAAGATATTCAAATGACGAAAATTTGACTAATTGGCGAAAAACAGGCAACAAATCCTGTTTACAATAATGATATTTTTTGAATTTATGTGAAATAAATTTTTAAAATTATAAAAAAATTAAAAAAAAACATTATTAAAATAAAAAAAAAATTGTGGCCAAATATTTTTTATGTGGGAATCGATCTCGGGACCTTTCAAAAAATTGACGACGCGCTAACCGAATATGCCACTGCTACCACGGCATAATGAGCTCTAAAAGCGATTTATAAACAAACCCTCTGAAAAAATCGATAAAACGCACGACGCACGACAAAACTATTTATGCGTTAAAAAATACAAAATATATTATGGCCTTCCAAAAATTATAAATTTCAATAAAAATATACTTTCTGGAGCTTTAAATTTTACCAAATTAAACTAAATTGAAGTTTCACCGAAATTTTTAAAAAATTAACCCCCATTTTTCACGGAAAATTGTATATTAAACCATAAATACAAAAGTATTCAATTTAATTTTTACGTACGTGAAAAAGGTAACGGTGTCTCTCTATTGGAATTATTTTTTTAATAAATAGCGAGCAGTAAATATTTTTAAGGGTTTTAAAAACTTTCATTGCAATTTGATTTTTAATATCAATTATTTTAATTACTTACAATAATATAATGAATGTTCACGTTATAATCGTGATAATTCTGCCTTTTTAACACTCATATAAATTTTTTAGTGAAATATTACTGTATTTCACGAGATCTCGTATACCAAAAATCGCGATTTTCCATACTTAAAAAAACTGTCCGGAGAGACCTTAAAGAACGAATCAAATAATAAATATTCTTAAACAAACGACTTCACATTTCATTATACATAAAATTTAAAACGTATTTTTGTGTTTAACAAAATATAAAACATAATTTTATGCAAAAATAATAGTACCATTGTGTGTAATGTGTGAACGGGCCTTAAATTCTCATTTTAGAAATCTCCGCCTATTTTTTGTAAAATATATGATATAGCTTTTTTAACTTAATCCAGGGGCTTATCCCCGCTCCGTGCTCTGCAATAATCGACCGAAGTCACATTAAAAATAATTTGCATAAGCATGGTTGGCACGCAGCTGATTGGTCGTTTTTATAATGTATAATTTCAGCAGTAGTACACATTCAGCAATTTTCGCACGGGTTTCCAACAAAAAGATTAAGATAATTTGACAGTTACGCATTTTCCAACCAAACCGCATGAAAATTATTCCTTATGTGACTTTGGTCGATTGGTCACCCAAGCATACATGGGCACAGGGGGGTTGGGGGGGTTAACCTCCCCCCCAAATTCTGAGAAGGGGGTTTAACCCCCCCCCCACTCAGAAGTGGGGGGGAGAAAAGTTAACCTCTCCAATTTTGGAAAAATGAAGAAAAAAAATGTCTTTAAAACGACTTCTAACTGCCTCCAAACTTAAGTTTTGAGGTCAAAATGAATGTTTTAAGCAATAAAAAACTCAAAAATGCAATAAAAAGGGCTTTTTGACCTAAAATTAGCGTTTTTTACTTATTTTTCCTTCAAAATCGAAAAACGATATGGGTAAAATGCACTCCAGAAAAAAAACGATATGGGTATTTTGCGTTTCTCGGATTTTAACCCCTCCCCTAATTTGGGTTTTAACCCCCCCCCCCCACTCCGTACCAACTTGCCCATGTATGCACCCAAGTCTACAGTCACCTCCGCTGACTGATCAATATTCCGGTGTCCTATATTCTCTATCATGTAATTGTGACACATAGTGTCCCTTCCGTGAAAACTCAAAGTGCAAGCGTTAATAAAAGGCGATTATCTTTCTAATTTCATTGTCCGACCTATGATGTAATGGATAGCACGCCAGAATCGACTTTGGAGGTTACGGGTTCAATTCCTGTATCGGCCAAATGTTTCGATAAATTTGGCTGTCTAAATTTTTCAGCGCCTCGTTATTTTCGCTACTACTTTGGGTCGTCACATAATTTACAAAAAGTATTGGCGAAGATTTGTAAAAGGAAAATTACAAACGACTTTATGAAAAAGGCTTCAGCGGCCTGTTTCATAAAAACCTTTGTAAATTTTTATTTTACGAATCTCCGTCTATCTAATGTAAAATACACGATAAAGATTTTTCGACTTGCAATTCAGGGGAAGTTCATATATCCGCGCAGTGCTCTGCACTGATTGGTTGCAGCTAATCCCAAATCCCTTTCGCTGACTGATCCATATTCCCGTGACGTATATCCTTTGTCATGTAATTTACAAAAATTAGGCTGAGATTTGTTAAATAAAAATTTACAAACGTTTTCATAAAATAAGGCACAGGCGGGCAGGAATTTAATTCGTAAAAGGCAAATTGGTCAAATTGTTTGTGCAAAAAATAAAAGAGGTCAAAAATACAAAGAAAAAACGGAAAAACAAAAAAAAATGAAAGTTAAAAACAATTTTTTTATTATATTTATATCTTTTAAAGCTAAAGACTTACAGGTCGAATTTAGGGCGTAACCGCTTTCCGTCAAGAAGGAAAAAACTAAAATTTATACGCAAGCCAAGAAAATAAAGGACAATTTGTCAGTTGGCTATATAGAGTCACGACGGTTATTTCAATGTACAAAAAAGTCTCGAGAACATTTAAATTTAATTTACATATGATGTTGGTTAACGAAAAAAAAACGATTATAGTACACGAAAATAACATAAATAATTTTTAAAAAACAACTGGTTGTGCATATTTTTCTCATTTTTTTCCGATATCATACAAACTATTTTCAATTCTTCTCGAGACTTTTGTGTACATTGAATTAACAGTTGCGATTCTCCATATATTACAAATTATAATTCAGTCGTGTCGTGCGTTTTTCTACAGACGTGATTATTTGCATGTCGTCGTTACTCTAACACGAAAAGACACAATCATTATAAAATCAACGTGATTCTGAATCATTTTGTTTAGATTATTTGTAGTTTAAGATGCAAAAAAAGTCACAGTATAAGCATTTAATGACGCTTCTGACTCATTATGTCAGAGTAACGATGATGTAGAATAAGTAGTTACTTCCTCACCCATGAAGTTTCACCATTTTTATTTCTTTATATTTATTTAATTTAAATCCACCGTTTCTTGTTACCCCCGTTTAAAACTGAAGTGAGTTAAAAAAAGTTTTGTAAATTTTAGAAGGACTAAAATAGTTTATTTAACTCTTATTTAATTCAAAATGTTGGTTTAGAGTTTCAAATTAATCGTTGATTTAAAAATCAGCTGTAGACAAAATTTTTAAAAAACATGCCTATATATGAAATATGTGGACGCTCTGACCAACATTTTTAAGAAAAATTTGGCAACTTTTTTAGAATTTTTTAAAAAGACAAAGCTGACGTGGCTTATTGTATTTTGATTATAATATATATTGTATTGCGTTATGTGGATTATAATTTTATGATGTTTTATTTAAACAAGAGCTGGTAGCGGGCCGACCCGGGCCAAAAAGAGCCACGCCGGGCAGTGCTTTTTAGTGGGCAAGGCCGGGTTGGTATTTTTAGCTATTTTTGGCTGGATAAACCGAGCCAAAAAATTAGTACTTGCTGGCTGAAAGGCTCAGTTGGTTTTTAAATAACATAATGATAAACACGATAGTCAAAACCCTCCCATTTAAAAAGAAATTGTTTTTTTGTTAAAGCCCTTCACAGAATTATGACCTTATAGAATCATTTTTAGCCAATAGTGGTTTGAGCAAAAATGGAGATCTTTCATCTTTTGGAGATCCAATTTTTTCCCAAGATTTCCCAAAATTAGCAAAATTTCCAATTTTTTCCCAAAATTAGCTAAAAGTGATTCTAACAACTCCTACAACTATTCCCAAAGAGCAAAACATATATGACGTGATCACGAATACTATATGACATTTTGAAAGCCATAAAATACGTGAAAAAATAAAAAAGTCAGGCCTGCGGGCCAGGCCAGTCGATGATCTTAAAAAATCGCTGGCTGACGAGCCCATTTGTTTTTTAAATAACAGACTATAAAAAATTAAAAGGTGAGGCCCGCGGGCCGGGCCGGGCCAAACTAGAAAAATTACACAGCCAGGGGAGCTCTTTTAATCTCAGCTCGCTAACAACTCTAATTTAAGTGGCTTAACTGTGCTATACTGTAATTGATTCATGTCTGTATGTGATAACAATAAAAATTTTACATTGAAATTATTGCATAAAAAGTTGTTTATGATTTGTGTGATTTGCGATGATTTGAGGCTATATGTTTCACTTTATGAAAATTAGTCAGTGAAGCTAAAAATTGGAGATCTCCATGACCGTTGGGAATCAATTTTTGCCAGGGCGCATTGGCTGAAAGTGATTCTATAGCGCTATAATTTTGTAAAAATTTTTACCACTAAACAACTTACGATCAAATGGGAGGTTTTTGACCATTGTGAGTGTTTAATTTGTTTAGCAGAACCTTGTCCAAAAATCACCTAGAGTTTAACGTAATTTTTTTAAATATCGAATAAAAAATGTAATAGAGGATATTCTACTAAATTTGAAAGCAAATTAAAAGCTATAGCTAGCAAATAAAAATATCGATAAACATAAAATCCTCAAACAGAAATTAATTTCAAATAAAAAATATTGACAGTGTATAGAAAACTAAAAATAAACCAAAAATGCAAATATATCAGTCAAATATTAAGTACAAAATATTCTTTAAAAACTAATAGGAATTACTAGGGATCGACCGGGGCCCTGGCCGAGAAGGGCCAAAACCTACCCTAAAAACGGTAAAGAAAATCAGCGACTAAACTAAGCCTGAGCAAAATCTAAACTAAGCTTAAGCTAAGCCTAAGCAAAACCGAGCCTAACCCCTCCCCTGTCGTTTTTGGGATAGGTTTCGGCCTTCGGCGCGCT
>JASAMX010014309.1:0-15247 GCA_030248175.1 Microlaimidae sp. YZB2_3 | reverse complement strand
TCCCATGGGCACCGGGGGAAAGGTTGGGGGAGGTTAACCTCCCCCCCCAAATTCTGAGAAGGGGGGTTAACCCCCCCACTCAAAATGAGGGGGAGAAGTTGGGCCCCCCCCAATTTTGGAAAAATGAAAAAAAAAATGTCTTTAAAATGACTTCAAACTGCCTCCAAACTTAAGTTTTGAAGTCAAAATGAATGTTTTAACCGATGGAAAGCTCAAAAATGCAATAAAAAGGGCTTTTTGACTTAAAATTAGCGTTTTTTACCTATTTTTCCTTCAAAATCAAAAAACGATATGGGTAAAATGCACTGCACTCCAGAAAAAAAACGATATGGGTATTTTGCGTTTCTCGGATTTTAACCCCCCCTAATTTGGGGTTTAACCCCCCCCACTCCGGACCAACTTGCCCATGTATGCTCCCTCCCCCACTCTCAAGTGTAGGGATTATACCCGAAATTTGAAGAAAAAAAAAACAGAAAAAATGACTGTTTTAAACAAAAAAACTAATAAAAATAATAATAAATATGCTTTTATATTTGCTAAATTTTTTTCTGTTAATTTATTATATTTATTATCTAAAAATAATATAGCTTCCCCAGTTGCGTTGACACTAAATTAAAAATCACTTCCATAATTTCTGCCTTTTACCTAAGAGTAAAACGGTCGGCTTGTTTCGCTTTAGTTCTGCAGCTGAAAGTAATTTGGCGTTTTTGTTCAAGAAAAATTCGGAACCCCCGCTTCCTACGATCGAAAATCCATTCGCTTTCATTTCCTAGAAAATTACCGTGAATTCTTTATTATTGAACGTTTAAATACGATTGGGTTTACGAAACAATAAGCTATTTTTAATGAACTTGAATTTTGCTGTCTCGGTGTTTATAGTGTTTTAGTGTTTTTTATTTAATGAATTATAGCTTTTATTCTCCTTAAAAAAACAAATAATTTATAAAACCCTCTAACGAATAAATTAAAATTTTAAATACCTTCAAGAATTTTACAGCAGAATCAAGCTTAAAAATCGGGTTTAACTCTAAAATACCACTGCTGGCTTTACTGGTATCTGAATTTAAAGCTGCTCTAAAAATAAAAAATTGTGCTATTTTAAAAAAAAATTTCTTGGTACTTTTTGCAAAAACTGATAATATTATTCATTCATAAAATTGTGGTCCACGTGTATTTGGACATGGTTCGTTTATGTTATATTATAATAAACAAAATTGTACAATACAAAAAAATTACATTAATTAATATAAAACGAACAAAATAAAGAGTTTACCCTTTTTCCAAAAATATTTTCGAAGCTCCAAGAATGTAAGCAGAACGAACAATAGCACCAAAATTCATAGGATCCTAAACTATTATGTTACTATCATTATAAATTTGCTGTTCATGTACGACAATAAATAAAAAGATCAGTCGCAACGCAAGTGACTTGAAAAAATCTTTTAGCGAGGACCGCAAAATGGGTATGCGAGCAGTGCACACTAGGGGGAAGGTTGCTAGCATCATTTATAGATGTTGAACCAAGAGTCTTAAACTCAAACTATAGGATTAAAATTGTTTTTGCTCCTATTTGACACTTCAGTTAGAAGAGATAAACTTAGACAATGCAACAACAAACAACTATCAATGACCATAAAATAATTACTTACCTAACAACAATGAACAAATATGGGCGGGGCGTAGAAGATTGTTTTTTGCGAGTTACCTTTATAGGCAAAGTAAGACCACTTAATAGCAAAGATGGGTAAAACAAGATTAAACTCTCTTTGGTCTCGAAACTTCGCCCTCTCGGCCCTGAAACTTAGCTCCCTTCTCAAGAAAAATTGGGGAAAAATAACGCAACGTAAAATTTTAAAACAAATTATTTATAATTCATGAAAATAAGTTAAAAACACACCAAAATTCTATCCAAAAACAAATAGAGGGGTGGAGACATTTTTGCCGAGGCAGATAATTGGTTTCCTTTGCCACTTTCCTCCTCCTGGGCCGTAGACAAAAAACTGTAACGTGAATTGACGGATCTAGAAGTTTTCTTATCGCCAATGTACTTTGCATAATGCAGTGGGGATACATCTAGACAGACACCCTAAACAATAGAAATACCGTTTCAATATTGCTAGCGTATCAGATGATTTTAAGCTTGGCGGGCATATTATATATTCCCAGATTATGGACTTGGTCTTTTTTAAGCATTTTTTTGTCCGAAAATAATTTCACTTCCCGCTTCTCCCCCACTCAGATGGGATGGTGGTTTCAAAATTGCCAAAGGTGTGTTGGAGGAAGAAAAATCAAAGGCTGCTCGTTAGTCAAAACTTAAAATTTTGGTACCAGAAAGTATCTTTAATCGCTGCAAGTGCAAAAATGTATATACAAATAATATATGAATATTTCAGGATTTAAAATTATACCAAAGCATTGGTCTCTCACTTGATGTACGCGGCCAACTGCTAATTTATTCAGCACCTCTGAGTCCACAATGGAAATTGGCACGTTTCGCTCCCGAGCTATTGTCAGAATCCCCTTAATTTGATCTTTTCGCCTTGCCTCCGCCGCTGTTTCTTCGCTATTCATCTTGGTTGACACCAGCCTAACCTTAAAAATAATTTAATTTAAGTTTTTGCTATTTAAAGATACCATTATTATATATCACGTCGCATAATATATTTTACAATAATCATAAATGCATATCGCAGAGTGAAATTCTAAACTTTAACAATTGAGGGAATGTCAATTAAAATTAATGCACTATGCAAATGCACAAGAGGTAGACAGTCTCCCCGATTTAGGGGGTATACCCGGGCCTTGACATTGAGAGAGTGTCCCAAAAAAATTTTGGGTATACGGCATACATGGGCAAGTTGGTCCGGAGTGGGGTGGGAGTTAAACCCCAAATTAGGGGGGGTCACAATCCGAGAAACGCAAAATACCCATATCGTTTTTTTTCTGGAGTGCATTTTACCCATATCGTTTTTCGATTTTGAAGGAAAAATAGGTAAAAAACGCTAATTTTAGGTCAAAAAGCCCTTTTTATTGCATTTTTGAGCTTTTTATTGCTTAAAACATTCATTTTGACCTCAAAACTTAAGTTTGGAGGCAGTTAGAAGTCATTTTAAAGACATTGTTTTCTTCATTTTTCCAAAATTGGGGGGGTTAACTTTTTCTCCCCCCACTTCTGAGTGGGGGGGTTAAACCCCCCTTCTCAGAATTTGGGAGGGGGTTAACCCCCCCAACCCCCCCGTGCCCATGTATGGTATACAGTATTACCTTAAATACCCCATTTCTAGCGTTTTTAATACTGGAACCCGCTTTTAGTAAATTTTAGGGGGTATTAGGGGTACACCCAAATTTAGGGGGGTGTCGGCAACAATCGGGATTATTTGGGGGTATAACTCCCCCCCGTCTGCCCACCTATCTGTAAAATACTTCTTTCGATGCTTAATTAATTTATGTACCTGCCCCTTTAAAAACTCAAACATTAATTAAACCGGTTAGTTAGGCCAAGGGTTTTTAAGTTTAAATTATTAGTAAGCATTACTCCTTTGTACAATAAAATCGTAAAGAATAAAGTGTAAACACCAGTCCATTAAATTAAAATTATCAATTATAGCAATTATTTTTAAAGCCTGCTGCATAAATTATGTTTATCTATACACAATTATTATTGTATTATATACCAAAATATAGTCAAAATAAAAACTGAAAACTTAAGTCTTATTGTCAAATCTTAAATAAAATTAACTACAAAAAGTCTTTCTGCAGTTTTCTACTTCAAATAAATTACTGGTTTTAGATCCAAATATCTTCATATAATCATCTAACGTTTGAACAAAAGACGACATTTTCCCCACCATAAAGATTAAAAAAGAGGATGGAGACCAGACTATGTTTAAAATTAAACCATATTTTTTGCCTCCCATCTCCCTTTGTTCTGGCCATCCCTAAAAAATTAAAAATCCTAGTAACCTAGTCCTCTTACCCGGGCAGGAGGCGGGGTTGGGGGTTTGTTGGAGGGAGGTTATACCATACATGGGCAAGTTGGTCCAGAGTGGGGGGCTAAAGTTAAACCCCAATTAGGGGGGTTAAATTCCTAGAAACACAAGATACCCATATCGTTTTTTTTTCTGGAGTGCATTTAACCCATATCGTTTTTCGATTTTGAAGAAAAAATAGATAAAAACGTTAACTTTAGATCAAAAAGCCCTTTTTACAGCATTTTTGAGCTTTTTATTGCTTAAAACATTCATTTTGACCTCAAAACTTAAGTTTGGAGGCAGTTAAAAGTCATTTTAACGACATTTTTTTTTCTTCATTATTTCAAAATAACCTTTTCTCCTCCCCCAAGTTCTGAGTGGGGGGAGGTTAAACCCTCTTTCTCAGATATTGGGGGGTTAAACCCCCCCCCCGAATTCTGTATGGGATATACCCCTTAAAAATCACGATTACTCCCGACACACCCCCAAAATTTTGGGGGTACTCCGGACACGCCCCTAAAATTTGGGGTTCCCAGTACTAAAAACGCTAAAGAGGTAGTTGAGGTATACCCCAAAAAAATTTTTGGGACACCCCCTCCGAAATTTCGGGGGTCGGGTATGTCCCTCCCTCCAAAATCCAAGGGGCTGCCCGCCTAGTCCCTTACCCATTTTCTTTTTTGTTCAGTGTAAAAACTCTACAAAACTTAAAATTTTTTGAGCTGTGTATATCTCTTAGACAAATCACCAACGTCATCCATACGCTCGTTTAAAACATCTTTTACCATGAACCAACAAATCTTTCTTGCGCGATAAATAAAACAGATAAACTACAGCTTTTTTCCACAATGACAAAAAGAAAGAAACCTTTTCATTCTAACTAAATCAAAAACAGCACTACAAAAATCTGGAAATTTTTCACCAGAATTTTTTTTATAATAATAGAACTAATCGTTATCATTCTAATATTTTGTAATTTACGAGTTCAATACACTAAATGAACGCCCACAAAAACTTTCTTTCGCGTACAAAAAGGCGGTGGTAATTCTTTCGCCTGTTAGCCAAAAGAGCCAATCGAACTGGGTGAATCCCGAAAACAATTTCTTCTTCCACAGTTGGAACTTCTGTTTGGACAGGTTCCTTAGAACTGATGGGTAATCTGCAAATTTTATTTTTTATATTTATTTATTTATTATAATTCGTATAATACAAGAGTGAGAGTCTAAGTATATTATGTAGTATTTAGTCACGATAGACCTTTGCAACTAAGCCCTTATGGAGGAAAATTTACCGGAAAAACTTTTTCAATAGAGGAGAGAAGAGGGGTAGGTGCGCGTGCGGATATGGAACGAAAATAGGGACAAAAAGAAAGAAAAACGTCGAAAATCGCAACAATTCTGCAAAAACAGGTCAACAACTGCGAAAATAATAAAAATATAGAATTTTTAAAAAGGAAAGGCGGCTCCAAAAATGAAGGGAGGCACACCAAGTAATAAAGCATGGGGAATTGAAGCATAGGTGTTTTTGGTCAGGTCCACCAGGGGGAAGGGGAAGGAAAGGCCAACATTTTTTTGAGGAGGGAAAAGTGGCGTGCCCAGGATTTCATTTCGGTGGGGGGGCGGTCTGGGGCATGGGCGTAGCCAGGGGGGTCTAGGGGTTCTAGACCCTCCCCTTTTGGGTCGGCAAAGGGAAAAATTTAGGGTTAGACCCCCCTTTGGGTGCTATTGTTGAATAACCTGAAACTTATCTTCCCTATGCAGATTATGCAAAGGGCAGGCGCTAAGACAAGCCAGGAGGGGCCCTAAGACAATGTTTCACCCCTATGGTTAAGACTTTTCGTCCACCATTAATAACGATGTTGGCAACCTTTACCGCTAGTGTTCACTACATGCAGTTTTCACCCGTTCCGAGGTCTTTGTCTAAAGGATTTTTTAAGTCGTGCCTTATATTGATCTTACTATTTAACGTTGTACATGGGCAGTATGTTCCTGCAAGGCCAGTGGTACAAACTCCACACACAATAGAGCTGTATTTTTCCACTGGTTTGCTAGATGGAAAACTGCCATGTGTGGCCGACGTACAACAACAAACACTCTAGCCATGCCACGCTGGACACATTTCTATAAAAGAAAAGATCCAGCAACCAGGTTTAGGTGGTAGTGGAACCATAGGTGGGCAGCCTCTCGGATTTTGGGGGGGCGGGGATAGGGGGGGTCAAATTTTAGGGGGGGGGTGTCCAGCAAGACCCAAATTTTGAGGGGGGTGTACCCAATATTTCCGCGCTGCCTTAAAATAAGCTTAAAACGCGTAAAAAACGTAAAACAAGCTTATAAATGCTTTAAAACTGTGTAAGATTAAAATAAGACCTTATTGCAAATTATAAATTTTATTTTTTAAATTCTTTTAATAATAATGTGCAGAGGCGCAGTCGCAGTCAGGATTTCATTTCAGGGGCGTCGGTCTGGGGGTAGGGAGAAAAAGTGTTGTCAAAGCGGCGCGAAGCGCCGCCGCCTGCGCCGCGTTGGGGTGCCAGCCGACGCGACGCGTCGGCCGGGGGGGGTCTGGGGGGGTGCCCCCCCAGCCGCCGGAGGCAAAAATTTTTTTAAATATATACTAAAAACGGCTTAAAAATCGTCTCCTGGTGATCGCGTGAACATACATTTTACTTTTGTTTTTTTTACCTAATTTCTACATAATTTTCTGTGATCTTAAAAATTAAGTCAGGGGGGTTCGGGGGGGAACAATGCCCCCCGGAGGAGAAAATTTATAATTTGAGGCGCTAAAATACACTAGAAATTTTAATTCCAAATGATACTAATTACAAAATTTAAGGTTTTTTATAGCTTTACTATACATTTATAACATGTGTTTAAAACGTTAAAAAAAGGATAATAGTGTTTATAGTAGTTTTATTAAACATGTATGCCTTAACTACTGAATGGGATAATCGATTTGCAATTGAAAAACTAAGATAAATTGCCAATTTAAACTGCCCGCGTAGCGGGGAAATTTAAACTGCCCACGTAGAGGGGGAATTTAAAGGTAATAAAAGGTAATGAACGGGGAAATAAGGTAATAAACACTCCGCGCGAAGCGCGGAAAAATTTTTTAGTCCTTTTATAACACTTAAAATTTTTTCTTTGGGAGGCGAATTTGGGGGGGGGGGTGTCCCCGACTACCCCAAATTTAAGGGGGGGTGTCAGCAAAATCCGAAATTTTGGGGGGGTATAACCCCCCCCCAACCCCCCCCCCTGCCCACCTATGAGTGGAACCCGTAGGCCCGTTAGGTGCTGCCCGAAGGTCAGCACAGTCCTGGTGGCTCAATGGCACCGCCAAGAATAAAAATTTGGGGGTCTAGAACGGCCATTTTTTAAAAAATTTTCTCGCGCTTCGCTCCGCTCAGTGCTCGATTATTATATAGTCTCCACTTCCAAATTTGTGTTACTTTGTTTTGTAATCTTGGTATGACCACGCTGGACCCACCCGATTCTTAATGTTTTAATTGGTCTCCACTTCCAAATTTGTGTTACTTTGTTTTGTAATCTTAATACGACCACGCTGGACCCCTCTTTAGATTGTAATATAGTGGCAATAAAAATTTAAAGGATAGGAGAAGTAATTTTAAAAACATTTTCTCGCACTTTGCATTGGCCAACTGTAATTCAATGTACTCACTTTTAAGTTTTTACTTTTAAGTTTTTAATGTTTTGGAAATCAAAAATTTTACGGTATCAAATTGTTTGTAAAAAAATTTTTCTTTGTTTTTTTGACTTATTTTTATTAAATAATAGGAAAATAAAGAAGCATAAACAAGGCAATAAACACTCCGCGGAAAATTTTTTAAGCCCTTTTATAACGTTTAGGATTTGGACCCCCCCCCCCTTTCGGAAATTTTGTTCAGGGTTGGACCCCCCTTTCCGAAATCCTGGTTACGCCCATGGTCTGGGGCATAGGTGAAAAAGGGGGAGGAGTTAGGAGTGGGTTAGGGTGGGATCCACCTCAAAAAAAATTGGCTTTGATAAGTAAAAATTAAAAAATAGGTCTTTGATGAGGATAAGTTTTAAAATTTAGTTGTGAACACAAAATCCAAGAGGGGTGCCGCGTGCCGCCTATGGTTGTAAGTTCTTGTTTAATTATTTTTATTATCTCTTATAATTTTATTTATATTTCTTACATAATAGAAAAAGAATGGGCAAAGCCTGGGACGCCGTTGAAACCCTTTAGCCGCAATCCTTTCCACGCCAAAACTGAATTGCGTCGAAATCTTAAAAATATTTCAATTTTATTTTTATTTCTAATTTTTGTTTGCGAGATTAAAAAAATATAATTGGGTTGGATTGGAATTTAGTTTAAGAAAAAGATTTTCTCTCTCTTAAATTTTAAATAAGGAGGGATTTTTTCCGGTTTTATTTTGGTGAAACTGAAACATGTGTATAATGGGGCAATTTTTAGGACCATAACACAAAAACAATGACTACTACCTATAGGTGGGCAGCCTAGCCTTCCAAATTTTTTTAATAGGGGTAGGTATAGTGTACATAGGTGAGCACGGTCGGGGAAGCTAGGGGGGTGGTTACCCGGGGTAAATCGAATTTTGAATTCTAGGAGGGGGGTCCGGACCCCCCTAGCTTTTTAGGGGGGTCGACCCGGGGTGCGAAATTTTGAAATCTAGAGGGGGGTCAGGTGGGGTCCGGTCTCCAAAGCAAAACAGTTTTAAACCATAATAACTTTAATAATTGTTCTTTTTATAGGATAATACTACATTTTATTGAATAAAAAGCCATATTCATGTATAAAAAGGGTGTAAAAGCATGAATATGTGATGAAAATTCACGTTTTTGGAAGAAAATTTAGTATAAAAAAGGTACCTAAAATTTTCCCGAGGGGGGAGGGGGGGTCAGATTTCAAAATCTAGAGGGGGGTCAGGGGTAAAATATTCGGAAATTTGGGGGGAGGGGGCCCCCTAGATTTTTGTCTAGGGGGGGCCCCCAAATTTCGAGGCTAGGGGGGGTGGACCGGACCCCACCCTGCCCCCCCCCCCTTTCTCACCTATGATAGTGTATACCCGACACCCCAAATTTAGGAGGTGTCCCAAAAAAAATTTTGGGGCATACTCAAATATCCTATTTTTAGCGTTTTTAGTGCTGAGACCACCCAACTTTATGGGGGGGGGTGTGGCTAGGTTTTTTTATGCCAAATTGACGCCACTGGCGCCTAGTATTTCCCGCTGGCGCCTAAAATTTTGGGTCTAGGCGCCAGCCTGGTGCCTAGATTTTTGCCATAAACGTATTCTCTAACTGTTATTTTAGTCAACCAGACAAAAAAGAACACAAAATTTTTAAGGTTTAAAAAAACTAATTTTCAAAAATTTTCTTCCGCTTCGCTTCGCTCAGCGCGTATTGTTTTAGTTTATCTACAATTTAATCCTTTTTTATGATATATATATATATAATCTACAGTGGCGTGCCCAGAGGGGGGGGGCGGGGGGACGGCCGCCCTCCCCCCCGAAATCCGGCGAAGCCGGATTTTTTCGTAAGGCGGGGCATAAGTGGCCGGGGCTCCGGAGCATGATGTGGGAGGGTAGGAAAGGAACATCACTAGTCTTTATGTTTTCTTGTTAAATTATATAATTCTTGAACAAAATTTTACGCATTTTAAGTTTAGTATTGAGATGAGCAAAATGAGTCATTTTTTTAAATTAATTGTATTACTATGCAACACGAAACGTTTGACTACAAAAGCCACCTAAAAATATGCATATAATGAAAAAAAATTAATAATATGCGGCCTTTTTGTGAAAATAGAAAAAAATTTATGTTATTTCTTGGCGCCTAGAATTCAGGGCTGGCGCCTAAAATTTGTAGGCTAGGCGCCAGCTGGCGCCTAGACGCTGGTGAAAAAAAACCCAGGGGTGTGGGGTTATCACAAAATATAAAGGGGTGTCGGATCGGATCCGGATTTTTTTTTTTTTTTGAGGGAGGGGGAGAGGGCATAAACCCCCCAATCCCCTTTTTGCTCACTTATGGGTGTGACCCCTCCCCAACCGTGCTATCCGCGCCCACCTATGCTACTACCTAAACCAGGAAACCAAATCAGGAGGTTTATTGAACTTTCAAGTGTAAAATCCTATATAAAAATTTTGAATCTTAAAAAAAAATAATACAGCTATAGTTTTTTTCACAGTAAAGCTATTATGCTGCATATGGAGCCAGTTTAAGGTGAAAAGGAATACACGGACGACCTTTTGAATTTTGGAAGATATATAATATCATAACATACCCTTCTCCAAATTTGAAAATTTTAAATTTTCGATAGAAGTCCCCAAAAGCCTTAGAGGGGTAAGCGGTAAAGAAAGAAAAAAAAGAAGGAGAAAAAAGAAAGAAAAAAAGGAGAAAAAAGCGAAATTTAAGTAAAAATAGATCTTTTTTAAATAGATAATTTAATTTTGTAAAAATAGATAATTTTTTGAGAAAACCTTACCCCTGCCCCCAATAGCCCGCAAAAATTTTTTCAACAAAATATCTCCAGTGGTCGCTTTCTTTAAGTACATAATTTGTAACCTAAATCGTTATACCCATTAAGCAATCTGTCACGTACAGAATTGTCGAAAAACGCCATTTTTGGTGGGTGCTAACTCCTGAACCACTGGAGATATTTTGTTGAAAAAAATTTTATGGGCTATTGGGGTCAGGGCATACATGGGCACGGGGGGGGGTTGGGGGGTTAACCCCCCCCAAATTCTGAGAAGGGGGGTTTAACCCTCCCCCCCCACTCCCACTCAGAAGTGGGGGGGGAGAAAAAGTTAACCCCCCAATTTTGGAAAAATGAAGAAAAAAAATGTCTTTAAAATGACTTCTAACTGCCTCCAAACTTAAGTTTTGAGGTCAAAATGAATGTTTTGGGCAATAGAAAGCTCAAAAATGCAATAAAAAGGGCTTTTTGACCTAAAATTAGCGTTTTTTACCTATTTTTCCTTCAAAATCGAAAAACGATATGGGCAAAATGCACTCCAGAAAAAAAACGATATGGATATTTTGCGTTTCTCGGATTTTAACCCCCCCCCCCTTAATTTGGGGTTTAACCTCCCACTCCGGACCAACTTGCCCATGTATGGGTCAGGGGTAATGTTTTTACAAAAAATTATCAAAATCAAAGACAAAAAGTTCGACTCCACACCGCACCAAATCCACACACGACTCCAAATGTATTGAGAACGGCTAAAAACTGCAAAAATTTCGCGATGATGGCGTCATAATAGGTCAAAAATGGCGCCATATTTTTTGGTAGTTTTTCATTTTCGGCGGGGGGTAATAAAACGGGGAGAATAAAACGGGGGGTACTAAAACGAGGGAGAGGCAATAAAACGGGGGGGGCAAATCCTCTGATAAAGCGGGGGGAGGGGCATTTTAAGACCGTGCACAGGTCTGATTTAGTGAAGGCGTCTCATCAGATACACATAAATTTTAACAATATGTTGGCAATGGCAGTTTCGGGCTTTTGGGGTTGGGGGGGCATATCGCGTATGTATACATGAAAAAGGCGGAGGGTAAAGCCTGGTTCATACTTATGACAAAACGTCCTTTGGACAAAGTCCAAAGAACTTTTGTCCTTTGAACTTTGTCCAAAGGACGTTTTGTCATAAGTATGAACCAGCCTTAAGTGTTGGAAGCATTTTACATTTACCGATACCGTTCACCAAATTTCGAAAACTGAAGAAAAAATCAGTCACCACTAAGCAAAATTTTTAAATTAATAATTCACGTTTCTTAACTACAAACCAATTATCTAACAAACATAAAAGGAACAACAAGTGGGTATAGAACTAAATTATTTTAATAGGGTAGGAAAAGGGGAGGATGAAGCGGCGTAATACGCAAGTTGGCTCAAATTGAAGAGCGGTTAAACCCCGATTTAAGGAGGAAGGGAGGCGGGAAATGTTACAATTCAATCATCGGAACGAATTCTTGCTATATACATTATTCTTTTTTTCTAGAGTGAATACTTTTCATCCTTGTTTTTTTTTCGATTTTAAAAGAAAAAGAACAGGTTAAAAATGCTAATTAATTTTGGATTAAAAACATTTTTTATTGTTTTTTTAGTTCCTTATTGCATAAAACACGTATTATTAATTTAAAAATTTTGCTTAGAGGTGATTGATTTTTTTCTTCAGTTTTCGAGATTTGGTGAACGGTATCGGTAAAAGTAAAATGCTTCCAACACTTAAGGCTGGTTCATACTTATGACAAAACGTCCTTTGGACAAAGTTCAAAGGACAAAAATACTTTGGACACAACGTGTTCATACTTTTTGTCCTTTGATTTTGTCCTTTGGATTTTGTCCAAAGGAGGCGTTTTGTCATAAGTATGAAGCCAGGCTTTACTCTACCCTCCGCCTTTCATGTATACATACGACCCCCGCAACCCCGAAATCCCGAAACTGCCATTGCCAACATATTGTTAAAATATATGTGTATCTGATAGAGTTACCTGTAAATCAGACCTGTGCACGGTCTTGAAATGCCCCTCCCCCGTTTTATCAGAGGATTTGCCCCCCCCCCCCCCAGCCGGTTTTATTGCCTATCTCCCGTTTTAGTCCCCCTGTTTTATTCTCCCCGTTTTATTACCCCCCGCCAGAAATGAAAAAGTACCAAAGAATATCTGGCGCCATTTTTATGACCTATTACTATGACGCCATATTTGGTACTTTTTTCATTTCTGGCGGGGGGTAATAAACGGGGAGAATAAAACAGGGGGACTAAAACGGGGGAGAGGCAATAAAACGGGTGGGGGGGGGGGGGCAAATCCTCTGATAAAACGGGGGGAGGGGCATTTCAAGACCGTGCACAGGTCTGATTTAGTGAAGGCGTCTCATCAGATACACATATATTTTAACAATATGTTGGCAATGGCAGTTTCGGGATTTCGGGGTTGCGGGGGTCGTATGTATACATGAAAAAGGCGGAGGGTAGAGTAAAGCCTGGTTCATACTTATGACAAAACGTCCTTTGGACAAAATCCAAAGGACAAAATCAAAGGACAAAAAGTATGAACACGTTGTGTCCAAAGGACTTTTGTCCTTTGAACTTTGTCCAAAGGACGTTTTGTCATAAGTATGAACCAGCCTTAAGTGTTGGAAGCATTTTACATTTACCGATACCGTTCACCAAATTTCGAAAACTGAAGAAAAAATCAGTCACCACTAAGCAAAATTATAAATTTAATAATACGTGTTTTATGCAATAAGGAACTAAAAAACAATAAAAAATATTTTAATCCAAAATTAACTAGCATTTTTAACCTGTTCTTTTTCTTTTAAAATCGAAAAAAACAAGGATGAAAAGTATTCACTCCAGAAAAGAAGAATAATGTATATAGCAAGAATTCGTTCCGATGATTGAATTGTAACCTTTCCCGCCTCCCTTCCTCCTTAAATCGGGGTTTAACCGCTCTTCAATTTGAGCCAACTTGCTATTATGCCGCTTCATCCTCCCCTTTTTCTTACCTATTAAAATAATTTAGTTCTATACCCACTTGTTGTTCCTTTTATGTTTGTTAGATAATTGGTTTGTAGTTAAGAAACGTGAATTATTAATTTAAAAATTTTGCTTAGAGGTGATTGATTTTTTTCTTCAGTTTTCGAGATTTGGTGAACGGTATCGGTAAAAGTAAAATGTTTCCAAAAACACTTAAGGCTGGTACATACTTTATGACAAAACGTCCTTTGGACGAAGATTTCCGAAGGACAAAAGTCCTTTGGACACGACGTGTTCATACTTTTTGTCCTTTGATTTTGTCCTTCAATTTTTGTTGCAAAGGACGTTTTGTCATAAGTCCGCAGTTTTCTACCCCTCCGCTTTCCGTGTCGTGCGACCCCCCCGATCCCGAAATTGCCATCAACATATTGTTAAAATATATGTGTATCTGATCAAGTTTCTAAATCAGACCTGTGCACGGTTAGTGCCTACTTATCAGGTACCCCCCCCCCCACCCGTTTTATTGCCTCTCCCCCGTTTTAGTCCCCCTGTTTTATTCTCCCCGTTTTAGTACCCCCCGCCAGAAATGAAAAAGTACCAAAAATATGGCGCCATTTTTGACCTATTATGACGCCATCATCGCGAAATTTTTGCAGTTTTTAGCCGTTCTTAATACATTTGGAATCGTTTGTGGATATGGTGCGGTGTGGAGTCGAACTTTTTGTCTTTGATTTTGATAATTTTTTGTGAAAACATTACCCCTGATCCATACATGGGCAAGTTGGTCCGGAGTGGGGGGGGGGTTAAACCCTAAATTAGGGGGTTGGAAGTTCCAAGAAACGCAAAATCCCGTATCGTTTTTTTTCTGGAGTGCATTTTACCCATATCGTTTTTCGATTTTTTTGAAAGGAAAATCAGTAAAAACACTAATTTTAGAGGTAGCCATTTTTATTGCATTTTTGAGCTTTTCTTGCTTAAAACATTCATTTGGACCTCAAAACTTAAGTTTGGAGGCAGTTAGAAGTCATTTTAAAAACATTTTTTTTTCTTTCAAATTTTAAGAGTTTTTTGAGGTTAGTTTTTCTCCCCCCCCCCCACTTCTGAGTGGGGGGGGGGGGGTTAAACCCCACTTCTCAGAATTTGGGGGGGAAGGGTTAACCCCCCAACCCCCCCCCCGTGCCCATGTATGCCTGATCCCAATAGCCCATACAATTTTTTTCAACAAAATATTTCCAGTGGTTCAGAATTTATGACCCACCAAAATGACGAGTTTTCGACAATTATTGTACATGACGGTATAAAAATAAGTACAATTATGTACTTAGAAAGAAAGCAACCACTGGAGATATTTTGTTGAAAAAATTTTTGTGGGGGCAGGGTAAAGTTTTCTCAAAAATTCTGAATTGGAAAAAAAAAATTAAGCGCGCCGCACCTTAATTTTTTAGATCTATTTTTACTTAAATTTCGCTTAAACTTAATTAAAATACTTAAATTTTTTCTCCTTTTTTTTCTTTCTTTTTTCTCCTTTTTTTTCTTTTTTTTCTCTTTCTTTACTGCTTGCCCCTCTAAGGCTTTTGGGGACTTCTATCGAAAATTTAAAATTTTCAAATGTGGAGAGGGGTATGTTATATTATTATATATATTATATACCTTCCAAAAGGTCGTCTCATATTCTTTCCGCCCACAAACTAGCCTCCATATGCACATGATGTTACTGTGAAAAAAACTATAGCTGTATTTATTTTTTTAATTTCAAAATTTCCCTGAAAGTTCGATGAACCTCCTAATTAGTTTCCTGGATAAGACA
>JASAMX010014306.1:0-13122 GCA_030248175.1 Microlaimidae sp. YZB2_3 | reverse complement strand
AAAGAAAAAGAAAGAAAAAAGTGTGGAAGAAAAAGTAAAAATAGATCTTAAATGGCTTAAATTGCGTAAAAAATAAAAAAAAGGTCAAAAGCGGCACATAGTTTTTTTCAAAAGTGTTTGTCAATTTTTAAACAGCGGAATTAAAACAAGGTACAAGTCCCGGGCAGAAATAAAGGTCATTTTTCAGACGCAGGCATTAGTCGTTATGCGCGTCTCCACGCGCATAAGCGTTATAGATGTCGGCATGAAATGAAGCAGTGCAAAATAAGAGTTTTGCATTGTGACTAGAGCCAGCCGCCATCTCTAAGCGCATATTCACGCGGCCATTTACGTTCTAAGGTTTTTCCTGTTTTTCCTACATGAAGAATTCAAACATTGTTTATAAAGCATAAAAAACCCCTAAAACACCAAGTGTTTAAGGTGTAAAGTAAAATCCATGTTTCAAATTTAAAAAAAAAAACATCTCTTATATAAAAAATGAGCCAGCCCAAACACCTCTATAGTCCACTTACAAATATTTCTTATTTTCCTTTCCTTATGGACCCCATCGCCATAACACTTATGCGTCCATACGCGTATGCCCAGTGCGTCTGAAAACTATCTTTATTTCTGCTCAGGACTGTAGCAACCAATAATAAAGCGAGGAAGACGTTTTTGGATTGTGCTAAGCCTATATTTACTATTTTGTTTATATCAATTACTTAAAACCAGCTTTAATCTACTGTTTGGTGTTTTGGATCCTACAAATTGTATTGCGGATTTTATTGGAAAAATAAATTTTTGATAAATATTTTGAATGCAATCCAGTAAATATTCCACAAAAAAACAGTAAAAAAATAACAGTAATAGAAAAAGTTTTTTAATCTCAAACAAATAATTATGACAATATAAAAAACCAATTAATTGGTAATAAACAAGTTTTTATTAAATACTAAAAAGCTAAATTTAATTTGTTAAATAAAACAAAATTCTTAGTTATTTTACAATAAACACTGGTTGATCACAACAAACACAAAATTCTATTGATGCAAGCAAACTAATATTTTTTACTTGGTACTAAACTAAATTTCACAAGAGTATTTATTAAAAACAAGTAAGCAAGTTATTGATAAGTCACCCAGCAAAGTTGGAAATTAATACTAATTAATAGAAACTCTTTTAAAATTTTTGTGCAATCCCAGTCTAATTTATATAATTTGTAATTTTTAATTGCTTTCTTGAGTATTATCATTTTTTTTATCAATTTCACTGTTGTTGTTCCACATTTATTTAGAAAAAAACCTGGTGAAGTAAAACGTGTAGATTTATATTAAAAAATAAGTAACAAAAAAAATTATTTTTTTAACTTTACTTTTTAAAGAAATTTTGTTGTTTTATGTTTTTCTTTAAAATAATTTAAAATTTAAATTTATAACATTTTATGAAAACTAGGATAAGAATAACATTTTTTTTAACCTCCACTATAATTTTAAAATTACCTTTTTTCCAAATCCACAAAGCACAGGACTTTTCCCAAATGCTTTACTTAAAATTTTATCACAAAAACACGTGTACAAGTGCATTTTGTTACTTTTTTTGAGTTTGATAACAAATGTTAGCGCAGTCACAAAAATTGTTTAAGTACAGATAGTTTTATTGTTGCGTATTTCTAAAGTCATTTTAATTTTTAAATGTCAATTTATTATTTATTGAATTTGCACTTTTTTGTTTCTGAGATTTTTTAACCCGCAAACTAACGAAGTTCTTCTAGAATATTAATTATTAAGATTATAAAAAGCATATTAATATATTTTAATAAAAAACTGCCTGAGTTCTGGTCCGTTTTTATGATTGCAGCTAGTCTTTAAAATTAATAATACAAACAAAAATACAAAAATCCTGTTTACATAAATCCCGTTCTAATAGGATCCATCCCGTTCTCATTTCCATTACAATGGGATTTATTTAAATGGAATCAAATTTTTATTGAAATAAAAAATCGAAAAGCTAAATTTAAATAGGACCACTTCTTGGAAGGCTCCATTTAAACAAGATGCTATTTGAATGACAGTTATCTAAATGGAATTCCATTTAAATGGAATATTTTTACTTTTAGTTCTATATAAATGGGACCAAGACGTGAAAGTTAGGCAATATTATAGCTAGCAAATGCTATATGACATGTGCACATGTTTTTATTATATTATGCAGATACCGTTACAACACTTACATTTACACTCCCTTCAGCACCAATAGAAAGTTTCATTAATTCCATTAATTCTTTCATTGTGTTTACTACACTTATTTTATCTGACATAGAACAATATTTTCCTGTATCAAGATGAACAGCCTAAATATATAATCAAAATAATTTAATTATAAAATATTTTTCTATCTATTAAAAAAAAATGGACAAACCATTTAGATACACGCTGGTCAAAGTCCATTGTTCTAAACAGAAGGAATATCCCGCGCATAAAAGGATGGCGCGTGCATAATAGGAATATTGTTCTCTAATAACCCACCAGCACCTTTCTAATAACCAGCCCCCACGGCATTCTTTTAGTCATACTCACATCTGAATTTTGAATCCATATTTTATCGCTGCTCCTTCAAAAACCTATCCCAATGAGTAAAACATATATGACGTAATCACAAATACTATTTGACATTTTAAAGCTGTTAAAATTCGGTGGTGTAATGCCCATAATTTTTTTAAATTTTTTTATCTTTTCAACCTATGAGGGTTTTGAGTGATAATCAGAAACTGATTTATTTAGTTTTTTTTTACAAAAAAAGTTTGGCAATAGTATTAATTTTTAAACTGACGTATTTCGGCATCACTGATGCTGATATATATAAGTTGTTAATCAACCTGATGCTGTCTCAGGTTGTTTGACTTTTTCAAAAATCTTTTTGCTTTATCCAGAACACCAGCAGGCAAGGAAAAGTTTTTTGCCAAAACAATTTTAAAATTATATTTTAAAATAAATTGAAATGTTTAAAGCAGTATTAAAATATTTACAACACTTTGAAACTGCAAATATTAATTAATTTCAGTCTCGAAATAAGCAATTTTAAATTTTAAAGAACCGCCAGGCAGTTCATTTGGAATCGCTAAACAATAAAATTATATACACCTAATTACACCTAATTACTAAGGTCATAAGGCATTAACACTAAGGTCATTGTTCTACCCACTACGTTATAATGGAACAACTTCATCGACTTTGGAATTTTCACTAGGTAAAATTTACAAGAACCCAAATTGTATTGAGGAAACAACATATACGTTAAAATCAACTCTTTGAATGATAAATATTTTGCCTGTGAAAACCCGCAACCAGTCTAGTACAGCTGAATTAATTACTCTGCGCCCAAATTGAATGGAAACAAAGAGGAACGCCTGGATTGCTGAAAAGAAAATAAATTAAAACAACTTACAACTTACAACAAATTACAACTTACAACTTACAACAAATTACAACTTATGATGAGATTAAAGCCAAAGATAAAAAATAAAAGATTAAAAACAAAAAATTTAAGCAAGATGCTTTTAGGGAAGCAATACAAGCTATCACAACAAAGTCGCTTGTAAAAAGCTAATGCTGAATAAAAACTATTTGTCCAATAAAACAAAGCAAAACAAACAGAGATCGAAAAAAATTAGGAGCAAAAAGTATCAATTAACCAGTACTAAAAATTCGCCAAATGTTTTTGTTAACTAAAAAAATGTTTGTAGAAATGTTTGTGGAATGAAACTTAAATCACAAGATAATAACTAATATAAAATATGCAAAAAAATTACTAAACGAAACTAAGAAAATGATTATAAGAAAAAAATACGAAAATACAATGTTTAATTTTAATGCAGTATTCATAAAAAAACTAAAACTAATATAAAAAAATATATTTTTAACTACTTAAGAAACTTGAAAAGCTTTTAATATAGAAGGTTATGTCAAAAACCTTGGTAGCGGATTCAATACTGTAAAATTTCGTGGTCAGACAGGTTTGATTTGCCTCTAAGTCTGAATCTAGTGTGTTAAAAAATACTAAAAATTTTGGTAAAAAAAAGTTTCAAAAGATTTAAAATGTTTTCAATGTTTTAAATAAAAAAAGGAGTAGATTAGTATCTGATTTAAAAGATTGGAATAATGCAACAGGTATGATATATTCTTGCTTATAAATTACTTTTAGAGCAGTGTAAAAATATATAAATACATAAATGTAATAAAAATATTGTAAAATTGTAACGTTAATTAATAATGGATGCACAACAGAAAAATTTTTAAGCTACCAGACCTGTAAAAGAAGATTATTGAACGTACCCATATTTTTTATAGTTGCTTTAAGAATACTAGCAATAGTCGCAAAAAATAATAAAGAAATAAAAAGTATATATCTAAATGTTATAATATAGATATTAGTGTAATTGCAGGTGACACAACAGCATTTTTAAAATTTAAATTCTTGTAACAAAATACAACAAAGACAAGTTTAGAATAAAAAGACGAGTTTGGTAAAGTCTTAATAGTTAAATTAATTTTAGGTACACAAAAAATCTCACAGTGCAAACTATCAAAAAAAATAAAATTTAAAAAATAATAAACAAAATTTATCTTTTTTTTAATTTTCGTAAGCACTGCTAGAAATATTATATTAGTTTTTTAGAGCTTCTAAGCGTTTGAAAAAATATATTAATCATAAAATTTTTGTAACTATTATGTAACTGTTTTTTGTGGTTCAAATTAAAAAATTGTTAAATTGTACTTTGTACTCTGGTTTTTTTGTCAATCACATACAATATGAATTTTAAAAAAACCTACTGTGGTCATTTTGTAAAATTCGTGTGAACGTGATTGTCATAACTATGACCTGTGCAATAATATCTTCTAATCTAAACTTCAACTGTGTTGGAAAATAAAAAAAAAGTTGTTCCCAATTAAAAAAACATTCATTAGAAAAAAAAGAAAAAAAAATCTTTTGGACACCTTTAACAAAATCTGACACCCAGTGTTCTATCGGCTTATTTGGCAACTTATGTTGTGCTAACTCAGCTTTACTCAAATAATTTTTCTCAACAATTTTTTTAAGTTTAGCCTAGGCGTTCCTAAGCCCAAGCGAAGTCTAAAAACAACCTAAATTTTATTGAATAACTTTGCGAAAGAAGTTAAGATGTTTTTTAGGATTTGTTTTGCCTTACTCTCTCAAAAGTGGTCCTAAAAAATTCGTAGAAAAATATATTGTTAATCACATTTAAACAAAATCAACGAAATAAGTAAGTAAGCCAAGGTGTTTCTACAATATTAGTTGATTCTACGAAAAAAAATCGTAAAATTAACTTTGAAAAATCTGGTAAAAATTGTTAATTACCCTTTGCATATTAAAAATACAGTTTTATCTCGTGATACAGAATACAGTTAATACAGAACCATAGTCTCACTATTCTTTCTTTACCCGTGAAATTCTTAAATAAGAGAAAAGGTATAGACCAGCGTTTGGTGTAAGGGGTGGAGTACCACCGCGTTGAAATGGTTTCCAGAAATTATAAATTGATGGGTAAAACTATAATTTTATATTTTTAGACTAATATACTTGTTTATTTGTCTTGTATTATATGTACTGTAAATCAAAGATAAAAATAAATACTATTTTATTAGTAAAACAGGATTTATAATAAATTTCTAATAGTTCTTTGATTAATAAAAAAATTACCACTAATAAAATTAGCGGATCCGTTCTCGTTAAAAAAATTCTAGAAATCCATGAATTCATGGAACTTTAGGGGTTCATTATTATCTGATTCAAGATTAGGTTATTTTAGGTTGTGGACTGAAATTCTGCAGCCAAAATCTTAGTTTAACTTAAGATATTTTAGCTAGTATGCAAATTTTCCTGCTTTCTTCTGTTTATAATGATTCCTAAAAATATAAAACTTGTTGTTTGCATCAATCATTTTTGGTAACAGAATCATTTAACAATGTTTATGTTATTATAAACAACTTTATATTTCCATACACAGTACTCGTTCCAGAAACCAAACTGATGGAATGATTTTAAGTATAAAAGTGTTTATTGCACAGCTTTAAAATATAAAAACCACAAAGTGAAATACAAAACCATTACAGGTAAACATTATCAAATTATTTTTTTTTTAAATTATCATAAATGTTTACACAATTTATTCGTGAAATAATTTTACTGAGAATAAAAACACTGGATATTCTGGTAAGGAGTTCCAATCTTTCATAGCTCTGTTTAAAAAAAATAATTGCAGATAGTAAAGTAAAAAAGTTGTTTCTATTATTTTTCTCTTAGTTTTCTAAGGACCCCGCCAGCTGAGACGTTTTTAGCAAACTCTGTGTGCTAATGTTTTGCTGGGTTCAGTACTCTGATTCAAGAGTCAGCTCTTAAGAAAATCGCTCAAGGATCCGCCAGGTACCACTTTTTGTGGGTGCAGGGTGAAAGTTCCTAGCCAAAAGCTGAATTTAACCTTAAAAGATCTTGTAGTAAACCATGGGGCTGCGGCATTAGTTTTTTAAGGCCCCCATTAACTGAGAAGTTTTTAGCAAACTCTGTTTGCTAATGTTCCGCTGGGTTCATTACTCTGATCTAAGAGTCAGCTCTAAAGGCAATCGCTCAAGGATCCTCTAGGTACCACCTTTTGTGGGTGCAGCGTAAAAGTCCCCAGCCAAAAGCTGAATTTAACCTTAAAAGATCGGGCAGTGAACTATGGGTTTGCACCTTTTGTTTTCTATGGCCCCCGCCAACTGAGATGTTTTTAGCAAACTCAGTTTCCAACATAACGCAAAATTGGCACACCGGTGGGCCAGTTGTGGCACACCATGTGCCAGTTTGAACACACCGGTGTGCCATTTCCGGCCACCCAGTGTGCGACCGGTGTGCCAGTTCAAGAACACTGGTGTATGCCAGTTCGGGCACACTGGTGTATCATTTGCGGCCCATCTGGTGTGCCAGTTCAAGCACACTGGTGTGCGAGAACTTGCACACCGGTGCCTGGCACACCGGTGTGCTGAAAATATCACACATTATTTAATTAAAAATTTAAAATCAAAAAAGGCTTTAAAAACAAAAAAATGAATAGTACTAAGCGTAAATCATTGGATGAACTATTTAATGAGTAAAAAATTAGAGGAAAGCAGATTTAACTCAGAAATTTTTCTAAAAAAACAGTGGATAAGAACAGTTTTGAAAACTTTTAATTGGTAAAATAGGTCAACACACTGAAATTTCCTGATTATATTACGATCTTCCTGATCAACATGAGAGACCAAACTTTGTCGCTATAATATGCTTAAACTCAAGCACTTTTCAGGACGTTAAATACTGTTCGAAATTCCACTCGCTTGGACATCTCAAACTTTGTTCCAAACTTACCAAATCATATCAATACAAAGGGAAAACAAAAAATTTTGGCGCTAAAAAACACCAAATTCTTCATTTAAATGCCTCATAACTCACCAAAACACCATTTGAGTGCTTTCAGTCATTTGATTGCAAAATATGGTTTCAACCACTAAAAAACTATCCAAGACCTCTGTGTTTCAGTTGCAAAAGCAACTGCAAAATTTTAAGAAGGTTAATCAACGCAAATAAAAATTACATCCAGAGCGATTTTCTAATAGAGTTTTAGCTTCATCAAAATGTAACCTTTATTTTATTGATGAAAAAAGCATATCAATTAAACGAAAAAACTAATTATAACAAACAACTAATTTATAAGCAAAAACTAAAAAAAAACGCCAGCTTGAAATATTTAAAATTTAAGTGACAGCCGAACAAAGTCAAGAATTAAAAACTGCTAAACTAAACTTATAAAACAACAAGCTAGACTAGACAACAAAAATAAAAAAAACTTAATAGATATCAGAGAAACCAATAAATTTTAAACATTTGTGTTATTGTTATAAGTAAATTTAATTGTAAAATAGCAATTTTTAATTTTAATCAAAACAATTTTATTTACTGAAGACTTTGTAGACCAATTTTAGCACATACTGTGAACAAGATTTACATAGAAAAATTACAAACTGGAACCAAACTTCCAAAACACAAAACCAAATAAATCAAGTTTTAACTAAAAGAATGCGAAACAGTTAATTATTTATATTTTTTTAAGAAAAAGAGACATACTAGACTTGAATTCTTAATTGACTAGCTCTTAATAAGGGTTTTTTGTGTATGAAAGAGGGTACAATACAGCTAGCGCCAATATTATGTAGGGAGGAAATTGAGAAACAGCGAGCGACTAGTACATTTTACAGTTTGAAATATTTCAAAATATTTATTGGTTTAATATCTTGACTTCTTCCCTCAAAATTTCTTAAAATTTTTTAATGTTACAAAAGCAAAAACATTTTTTGAGGATTTTGTTTTTTGCCGCTTCATAGATACAACGCTGCTGGCGCGTTTGGTTTGCACATTTTTAAGGTTTCAATTACAAAATATGCCTTATTTAAAAGTTTGGAATGGACTTTTTAAAATTAATTTTTAAATTTCGAATAATTTTACAATCAAAACATTAAGAAAACCCCATGTAGGTTGGAAATTAGTTTCAAAGCACCAATTTGAACTTTAGTTTTGCTAATTCAAAATCATTCTTCACAAAAATAAGGAAGAAGAAGAAAGCAACTTTATGTTGCAAAGGTTACAATTTGGTAACATACTTACAATACAACATTGGTGACACTATTTTATTGATGCTTTCTAACTAAGGTGATGTTCAATCAAAAAAACCAGAAGTTACTTAGCACAAACTGATATATAAAAGCATTCTAAACTAGTGAAAATATTATTGTGTAGCAATTTTAATTAAGCATAGGTTAAAACTAAAAAAACTAAGATTTTTTAAAATTTTATTTTTTTCTCTTTGTACCCTTTCCTTGTAATAGTAAATCAAGCTTATTCAGAACTCGTATATAATCAACTCTATGTACAAAACTCAGATTTACATGATTTAATATTTCTGAAACATCAAGTTTGCTCAAATTAGAGCTTGGAGCTTTAATTAGATAATATTAAATTATTGCAGTAGATTTTGATATCAATGAAGATTTTTTCCATATTAGGAATTTTGTGATCCTAAAAATTTTTATATTAGAAACTGAGCTCAGAATATTTCTACAAGAGACGTCCTATAAGTATTCTTTTGAATTTGCAAAACGAATTTGGGAAATGTTTATTTTGGTTCAAAAACAGAACGTATCTAATAGGAATAAAAATGAGTAACCAACCGCCACTTACCATTAATGTATTTTTATTGTATAAATTTTTTTTTCTTTTAAAATATTCTCTAGAGGTAAAATGTCACCTTTTGTTAATCTATTTTTAAGGCATTTTTTAATGCTATTTAGTGTATCATTTTCATTAAATTTTAACAAAAAAAAATTTGGTTTACTTGATAACAAAGAGTCTAAGCTGCACAATATTTTTTTCCTAAATTAATCAAAACTAAGTTAAGCCAAAATCTATTTAAGGTTTATTTAGTTTATAAAGTTTATTTTTAAAACAAATCGAAAAATTTTTAAGGTAAGTATATTTTCCAACGGTAAATGTGTCATTTAATCAGTTTATTGATAACATAAAGCACTTCAGAGACGACTTATAAATAGAAAAAAGGTTTGACCTTGTGTTAATAAAACATCAGGAAACAGCGGTTGTTTCAAATTTTTTTCGCACGGTTTGCAAATGGTACATTTTTTTATCAAAAGCTAAAAAAAAATTAGAGGAAAGGGAAAATTACAGTTTGGTTTAGTTGTCTGGGTGGACCCATTCATCCCCTCCAAAAAAACATTTTTTTTTTTTATCGATTTAACTAACCATAAAAATTTTGGATTTAGCTTTCGAAATAAAAATAAATCGTGACAAAGTGTTAACGAGAAATCAAACGCAAAAATGACTGATTCAAAACTCTTTAGGAAGCCTAGGGGTTGTGCCATGGTACTTTCTGGCTACACGTATGAGTGACAGAATTAAACTGGGTATTAGTGTATTTGAACAATAAAATTTTTATAAATGTTGTAAAAGTACAATTAGGCAATAATATATTTATAGAAGCACGGGGTATAGCAACAAATTTAAAAGGTTTAGTTTATCCCAGTAGCTATATACAAAAATTTCAAAATTTTTGCTGCCAAGTCTTGGAGTTTTTACTCTTGAGTCGTTGAAACTTAGAAAATATTACAAAACTTCATGGCCTGAAAATTATAATTAGCAAAAAAATTGTAAATCTGTTCATCTAAAACAAAGTTATTAAAGTATGCAAACGGGGTTATTTCCACTTACGTGATCTAGAGGAGATCCCCTTTGGTCGGCGTTTAAATGAAGTGGGGCGACACTCTGCATGTGTGTATGGCATTGTATGCTATATAAGAGTAAAACAAAATGACTGTTTCTTATTCTGAATCATTAATTGAATTTTGCACATCACGCAATGGGGGCAAAAGTTAATACAGAACATTAAATGATGTAATTAAATAATCATAAACACTTTACGTAATAAAGTTAATAATTTTATAATTACTTTAAACTAATAATTATTAAGGACCAGCATTCATATGTCATTTCACATGCAGAGTGTCGCCCCACTTCATTTAAACGCCGACCAAAGGGGATCTCCTCTAGATCACGTAAGTGGAAATAACCCCGTTTGCATACTTTAATAACTTTGTTTTAGATGAACAGATTTACAATTTTTTTGCTAATTATAATTTTCAGGCCATGAAGTTTTGTAATATTTTTCTTAAGTTTCAACATTTGTAAATAAAAAACTGGGGGTAAAACTGGGGGCAAAACTGGCAGCAAAACTGGAGGGAAACATCCAAGACCTTTTTGTTTATGACTACTGCAATAAACTTTAAACCTTTTAAATTTGTTGCTGTTACCAGTGCTTCTATAAATATATTATTGCCTGGTGCTACTTTACAACATTTATAAAAATTTTATTGTTCAAATACGCTAATACTCAGTTTAATTCTGTCACATTTCATGCGTGTAGCCAGAAAGGTACCATAGACCCCCTAGGCTTCCTAGAAAGAAAGGGGGTTTAAATAAGTCATTTTTTGCGTTTGATTTCTCGTTAACGCTTTGTCACAATTTATTTTATTTCAAAAGCTAACTGGAATTTTTATGGTTATAAATAAATAAAGCACCCCATAGATGTTTTTTTTGGAGGGGGGGATCAAATGGGTCCACCAGACAACTAAAGCCAAAATATCTTAACCCCTTTTTTCCTCTAATTTTTTTAGCTTTTGATAAAAAAATGTACCACCTTTTGGACCCATACAAAAAAATTTGAAACAACCACTGTTTCCTGATGTTTTATTAAGCACAAGGTCAAACCTTTTTCTATTTATTAGTGGTCTATGGAATCTTATGTTATCAATAAACTGATTGAATGATTGTCTAACCCAATCGTACCGTTGGAAAATATACTTACCTTAAAAATTTTTCGATTTAGTTATTTTTAAAAATAAACTTTATAAACTAAATAAACCTTAAATAGATTTTGGCTTAACTTAGTTTTGATTAATTTAGGAAAAAAATATTGTGCAGCTTAGACTCTTTGTTATCAAGTAAACCAAATTTTTTTTTGTTAAAATTTAATGAAAATGATACACTAAATAGCATTAAAAAATGCCTTAAAAATAGATTGAGCAAAAGGTGACATTTTACTCTAGGATATTTTTAAAAGAAAAAAAGATTTATCAATAAAAAATCATTAATGGTAAGTGGCGGTTGGTTACTCATTTTTATTCCTATTAGATACGTTCTGTTTTTGAACCAAAATAAACATTTCCCAAATTCGTTTTGCAAATTCAAAAGAATACTTATAGGACGTCTCTTGTAGAAATATTCTGAGCTCAGTTTCTAATATAAAAATTTTTAGGATCACAAAATTCCTAATATGGAAAAAATCTTCATTCTATATCAAAAAAAAAAAAAATCTACTGCAATAATTTAATATTATCTAATTAAAGCTCCAAGCTCTAATTTGAGCAAACTTGATGTTTCAGAAATATTAAATCATGTAAATCTGAGTTTTGTACATAGAGTTGATTATATACGAGTTCTGAATAAGCTTGTTTTACTGTACAAGAAAGGGTACAAAGAGAAAAAAATAAAATTTTAAAAAATCTTAGTTTTTTTTAGTTTTAACCTATGCTTAATTAAAATTGCTACACAATAATATTTTCACTAGTTTAGAATGCTTTTATATATCAGTTTGTGCTAAGTAACTTCTGGTTTTTTTGATTGAACATCACCTTAGTTAGAAAGCATCAATAAAATAGTGTCACCAATGTTGTATTGTAAGTATGTTACCAAATTGTAACCTTTGCAACATAAAGTTGCTTTCTTCTTCTTCCTTATTTTTGTGAAGAATGATTTTGAATTAGCAAAACTAAAGTTCAAATTGGTGCTTTGAAACTAATTTCCAACCTACATGGGGTTTTCTTAATGTTTTGATTGTAAAATTATTCGAAATTTAAAAATTAATTTTAAAAAGTCCATTCCAAACTTTTAAATAAGGCATATTTTGTAATTGAAACCTTAAAAATGTGCAAACCAAACGCGCCAGCAGCGTTGTATCTATGAAGCGGCAAAAAACAAAATCCTCAAAAAATGTTTTTGCTTTTGTAACATTAAAAAATTTTAAGAAATTTTGAGGGAAGAAGTCAAAATAATATTAAACCAATAAATATTTTGAAATATTTCAAACTGTAAAAATTAACTAGTCGCTCGCTGTTTCTCAATTTCCTCCCTACATAATATTGGCGCTAGCTGTATTGTACCCCTTTCATACACAAAAAACCCTTATTAAGAGCTAGTCAATTAAGAATTCAAAGTCTAGTATGTCTTTTTTTCGTAAAAAATATAAATAATTAACTGTTTCGCATTCTTTTAGTTAAAACTTGATTTATTTGGTTTTGTGTTTTGGAAGTTTGGTTCCAGTTTGTAATTTTTCTATGTAAATCTTGTTGACAGTATGTGCTAAAATCGGTCTACAAAGTCTTTTCAGTAAATAAAATTGTTTTGATTAAAAATGAAAATTGCTATTTTACAATTAAATTGACGAAAGCTAAAACAGTATACAGTAACTGAACGAAAAGCAGAATTAAA
>JASAMX010014304.1:0-28211 GCA_030248175.1 Microlaimidae sp. YZB2_3 | reverse complement strand
TTTTTTTGTCTTGCAAGTTCAAACAGAAGTTCCCAAGAGCTCGAGTGATAGCGATTATTTGAAAGTGAATATAATTTACAAGTGTGTTTTTATGTGCTTTTTTATTATTTTTATATTGCGAGAATTTTTTTGCAAACGCATGCCGATATGTGATTTATTTCTGATAAAATTAATTATATAAATTTTACGGTTTTTCAATGAGGCACTTGAGGCCGAAAAAAAACGAGAATTAAAGATAAAAAATACCTAAAGCTGATAAAATATCTATATTTTTATTCATTTACTTGAGAACAGCAGTTTTACAATAGTCCATTAATTTGACCAAGAACATTAAACATTATGTAATTTAAAACTAAAATAATTAAAAATTAATGGTCTTATGAAATTCGGTAAGCATATATAAAAAAGCCGTATGCCTTTTTCTTTTTATTTCTTTTATAAACTTAACAACTCGGTGTATTGTTTAAAGTGTTACATTTTTTCTTTTTTCTTTTAAAATTTTGTGCAATATATTTATTAAATAAATAAATAAAAAATAAAAATAATTATATTCGTTTACAACTGCACAACACAAAAGCATTTTTTATCATTCATAATGCGCTTGAATACGCGTGCCTTTTGCCTTGGTTAATATAAATTTTTAATTCATTCTTGACAGAGCAGTTTAAAATCATATTGAAAAATGATTTTTCATTTATTAATAACATTGGTAATCTTCATTTTAAAACTTGTTACTGTTATTTTTGTCATTTATAGTCTCTGTTTTTGTGTAATTTTGTTTATGATAACATTTTCTTCTTACTTTTTTCAGTTTTATTGGCGCATTTGGTGATTATGAAGGATTTTGCTATTTTTTCTAAAAAAATTAAAAAAAGTTTACAAGCTCCACCCACGCGCGGAGTGATTTAGCATCTGTTTAAGCCATTGTATACTGTTTACCTAGGTTTTCAACAGGTGGTTTTCTTAGCAATCTTTACAAGGGTTGGCAGAGGTCGGACACATGTCAGTTTAAGAATAAATTGCGCGGAAGAATGTGGAAATATTCGTGGCTAATAAATAGGGCGCGCCACTGTTAAAAGGCAGCGAAGACTCATTTTAAGCGAAGCTCAAAGCTTTTCAAATGAAGAAAAATGTGTGATTTTTTCAAGGACAACTCGTTATTTATTAAAATTTGCAAAAAAAACAAATGATCTAAAAATTATAAACAAATATTAGCAGCGTCCCCTTTTTTTGCTTTTTGCCGCGCCTTATTTGTTATCGTTTAAATAGCGCCGCATCTTGGGGCGACCGTTCTCCGCCGCGCGGCTACAATTAGAAACTGCGCAATTTATTCGCCCGCCTCCTTCTTGTAAACTCCATCCCTTTGTTGGTTTGCGTGCGGCGCGCGCTGAAACGTTTTATTATATACCGAAAAACTGACTGTGGCGGGCTAAAGGACGGTATTTTGCTGCGGTTATTGACAGCGTTTTACTACGCTTTTTAAATGGGGAGATCGGAATCCGGCTCGGTGCAAATCTCGCGTGAAATTTTGACTAAACATTTGTCACCTGCTATTCCCGACGCGAGACGGATGATATAGCAACAGTTTCTTCCCGTTACCGCCTTTTGTTTTGGTCGAAGCAACAGACAAACAACTTGGAGCTTTGGAACGAATTATTTTGCCAGTGGAGTGGATTTGAAAAATCGCGTTTAATTTTTTCTTGAATCAACAATACAATTTTTTAGTACAAATATAATTTTATGGTTAAGATGAATATGAAAAAAAAGAAAGAATTGAAATTTAACATAGCTAAAGTCCTGATTCTGCTCGGGTCCGCCCAATTAAGTCTGGTAAGTGTCTTTATTTTTGAATTCAAAAATATTTTTATTTGCATCGTGAAGAACTTTTAGTGAAGAAATACTATAAATAAATATTATTTATTATAATAATACAGGTATATTTTTAATGTTGGTAAGCTTTTAATCCAAACCATTGACTATTTATCGAAAGTTTGCAGAAAAACGATATATACGACAAAAAACAGTACATTAAACTTGTTTCTGGGTTTTTTTTGTTTAGTGACATAAACTTATCTTAATATTAAGATGGTTTTCAATTAACAATATTATCGAAAAATTAATTTTACAGATTTAACACTAATACTGTCATAAAATTTTTAAAAAATATCAAAATTTAGCAAATTTGTTATAAAGAGCATTTAATAAATTTTACCGGTTAGAGTATTTTATTTGGTGTTGTTGAAAACATTTATCAAAGCCAAATTTATTTATTTATTTATCACATGATATTTGTGATAAATCACTGCGTTATACATAGATGGTAGATAGTATAAGCATAGTATAATAAGCAGTTTTGTATGCTCCTTTTGCTCAGCAGTTTTTTTAATGCGGTTTGGACAAATAGTACAGCAAAAAAGTGGCCAATAATCGCTTTTTTAATATTTTTTATGTTTTGGTTTTCTTGTGCTTTAAATCAAACGCCGAAAAACCTGGTGCCTGGCATCTGGTGTTGGTAATTAAATGCTTTCGAATGCTTTGTTTTACAATTTTATTTCTAAATGGCATGAATATCAATGTAGTGACTAATGCTCATAAATATTTTCTGACGTAACATATTGTACACAGTAGTAGAATTTATTAATTTTAATGAAAACTTACAGGTTGATTTTTGGAGTGATTTTTTAGTTAACTAGTAATATTCCCCGTAGCTCCGAGCTTCGGAGCTACGAAGTCGAGTTCCTCCTTTAGAAATTCCGGAGCAACCCCGTAGCTCCGCCCTATTTCGGTATTTTCCATTTTTTTGGTACTTTTTTTGGTATTTTTTTGGTACCCTATTTTCGGTACTAATTTTCTGAATAATTCAAGAGATGCCATAAATTATTTTGTAAAATATTTTTTGTAAACTAAATTTATTTTCCAAAAATAATAAAAACAATAAAAAACTCCTAAGTATAGATTATATTTCAAACTTAAATATGTCTAATAATACGTTTCACTGGTTTTTGAGGGTTTATATTGATAAAACAGATAAATTTCCGGATATATCCTCAGTTATTAAAGCAATGATGGTGAAACTGAGCCGGAGCTTCGGAGCACGATATTGGAGGGTAGGAATATCACTAGTTACTCACGATTGTATCCTTTTCACGTGAGCCGCAGGTTTAATTTTAAGGATTCTGAAGCTGGAGAAAGAAAAATGGGAATATTTTTTTCTGTCAACTATATCATTGATAAATGTCAATTATTTCTAAGAAAATGAGCAAAGCGCCGATAATAGTTTTATTTTGACTCAGTTATTTGTAAAAAAAATCTAATCTGAATATAAAACGCAGTCGGAACAAAAGTCAATTTTCAATTTACACGTACATGGTACGTGTTTAATGGGAAAGAATATAAATTACCAAAAGTGGGAGTAAAAATTTCTTGGGGATTCCATGTATATACTTTCTCGCTACGCTTTGTATGTTTATTCAAGTCTGAAATTGCCTTTTTGAATGCCGCCGACATTTTTTCTTATGTGAGAAAAGTCCACTTTTAATAGCTGCTTTTACTGAAGACGGCAATAGAAAATCACTACCCATGCGCATAGATCAGTTTTACCCGGTTTACCGCACATACACACACACCTGGGAGCTTAAACCGTGTTGTTTGCTTTAACTGATGAGCATTGTCATAAAAAGTTTCCAATCTGTTTTTCTTCATTGCACCTGTTTTTTGCTTAAAATACGTCGGTATTGAATTAACGATTGATTTCCATTTTCTATTGTGTTTTTAAGTATTTCCTTCAACGTATAAATCTCTTCTATATAGCAGCGTCTGTAAGCGAAGCAATCTTTAAATACAAAACAAAAAAAAAATTATTTAGAATAATATTTACGCAGGTTTGGAAGCGAGTGTTTTTATAAAATGTCTGAAATTGCATTTGATTCAGTATTGCTACGTTTTGCGGTCTTCAATTTTATCATGATTAAAAAAACTGTAGAATTAACAACGTAAATTTTTTCTATATATATATATATATCCACTATGCTTATAACCTATTGGATTGAAAATTAAATATACACTAGTACTGACGAATTTGCGGCAAAAATAAAACAGACTTACGCCAAAAAGGGTTTTTATAATTGTTGTTACTCTGACGCAAAGAGTCACAATCATTATAAGATTAACGTGACTCTGACTCAGTTTTTTTTTAGATTATTTGTGTATTAAGATATAAAAAGAGTTACAGTTACGAGTATTTTACGACGCTTCTGACTCATTGTGTTAGAGTAACGACGTAATGTTTAGAGAAATCGAAGGACGCCGTTGATGAAATTTTAATCACCCCCTCGGGGGTTGTGACAAAGGAGAGCCATCCAACGCGCCAAGACCTCAGGGGGCATTTTAGTGGCCGGGAACGACAAAATGGGGAAAATGGGGGATAAAGGAACCTAATAAGCGCCCCTCCACGAGTGACCACCTGCCAGACCCACAGCGGCAAATAGTCTTACGAATTCTTAATAGGCCGAAATTCTTCAACAAATATTCCCTAATCCTTCTTGGCTCGAATTCGGCGCGTTCGGAAGCCGGTTCCTGACCCCGTTTTCGGGGAGAACCGGCTCTTTCTTACGGTTCGCCGACCTCGAAAATCCCCAAGGATCCATATGTCGCCGTGGGTTAAGACGCGGCGGGTCACACTCAGATCCCACTTGTTGCAGGGCAGAAGGCGCATACGCGCAATTGAACGCCCACAAGTTCCAGAGACCAAATTGGCCGTAAAGAATGGAAACTTGTTCATTGTTTTATTTAAATAGGGAGGACATCTGCGTAATCTGGACTAATCAGAACTAATAGAGGACTGAGTTGGTTAGATAGAATTACACAAAGGATCAGCGCTGTTGAGTTAATAAACTTTTGTTCCAGTTGCTTTTGTCTTTAGCATGGGGTGAACGTCAAGTTGAATGTGCCGAAAACTTTTTATCGAGTTGGGTGTGTGATGTTGAATTGAGGGTCAATTAATTTTCCCATTAAAGGATAAAGGGGTGGAGTGGGAAAAAATTATAATTTAGTGAATAAACATTTTTTCGGACAGCTTCTGTTTTAAAGCTATTTGAAGAAAAAACACTTGAGCAGTCTTACGCCAACTTTTATGCAAACCAAAAATTCAAACGGTCGAAATCTTTAGTAACGTTTGAGTAACTGTTATTTTTGTTACAAATGAAAATTTGCCTGTTTGAAAATGATCCGCTGAATCGTCTGTGAAACATATTTTAAAAGATGCATCGGATTATCAGTTTTCCAAACTTATTTTCTGCACCAGTTTGGCGGGGGAACTCGGACGTTTTTGTCAATGTTCGTCAAATGATCCAAACACAATTTTAAATTGCGCTATTGTTTAAAATTATACCCCACTCTGATAGAAGTTTTTCTGGCGAAGGAAAAACGGGAATAAAATTAGACAAATTAACTTTGATAAAGAAATAAAGGCTAAAACAAACTTTTTTTTACGATTTAATGTCCCACACCTCAAAATGGACCATGCATAGAATACTAGATTGCAATTTTTTGGAATCTCCCTTTAACTTTTGCTCATTCAATTTTGGTCTTTGACCCTTTCGAACCATGTAAATTTATTTACTTTCATTTATGCGCATCAGTTGAATAGTATGTATGAAATTTACTCGCCTCACATCACAACCTAAATAAATGATTGAAAATGTTTATTTCGCATCATTATGATGTTTAAATGGCTCATTTCAACTTCTTTTATTTGTTTGTATTCTTTTCGTTCGTTTATGCGTAAAAAAGTTTCAACAGGCTTCTTTCTGTTGGCTCGTTAATTATGTCGGTTTACACAACATTTTAAACAAAATTTTCCATCTGTCGGCGAATTCTCTGTTCCCTCCGGATCGAACGCATTAAACCACATGTCGTGTTCTCGATTTCATATCGATTATCGCTTTTGACAGCTTCTCCTCCTGCGCTGCAAAGTAATCTTCTCAAAAAGAGCACATTTTAAAATATGTTTGAAAAAAAAACAGCTGGGAACGAGGAGACATGTATTAATTTTTACTCCTAGTTTTTTGAGTTTGTAATAACGATATAAACTGACAAGTTTAAAGTAAAAAAATTTTATATCGTTTTTAACACGTCGTAAAGATTTATAAACCATTCATACAACTTTGAATTAAAAGAACAAAACGAATTTTATGTTTTGATTGAAATGGAATTAATGAATTACATATATTTAAAAAATTAAGCAGTCCAACACCTTTACAATTGAATCCAATCTAAACAAATTATTTTATCCTCAATCTCAAAATTATTTGATGTGTGGTTTTTTTTATTTACCCTAGACACCCAGAAGTTTCGACGCAAACATTTGAAACCAAGTAGGTGTGAAGTGTTGTAAAAAATCTGGCGCTAAGTGCCATTTGAAACAAACACCGTGTTTATTGAACCTCAATCGGTGTGTTTAACTTGCACGGTTTTTAACGACCGCTTTTGCATGTTACGCGCAAAAATTAGGATATTCGTTCACGAAATAATTTCAATGGGAACTATTATATTTTAATTTCAGAGTTTTGAGGGGAAAAAACGAGAAATAATACAGGAAGTCTCTAAAAACTCGAGAAAAAAATTGTTGTCGCATTTAAATTGTAAAATTTAGAAAAAAGTGACAGATGGCTAGCGATTTTCGCTCCATCGGAAATGACCACGGGAAGTGACACCTTTACAGCACTTAATCGTTAGGGCAGATTGAGTCAAAATCGCTATAAAATACGTGTAAGTGTGACTATTTTTAAATTTAAGAATTAAAGACTGATTGAACTTAAGAAGTCACAGCGCTTGTATTTAATAGCGAATGTGACTTTTTCTGCAGTTGGATTTTATTACAGGGTTCCTCGTCATACCGCGTGCACAGAGAAGGTCGCCGGAGAAATTCGGGAGACCCACTTTGACATGTGACAGACGCACGAGAGCAATTTTCAACTGTTAAAATCTTCGGAAAATTATATAGGAGGCGCAAAAAAAACACGCACTAAATGAACGGTGCGATTTTTAAAATTTCCCCGCCTTGGATTTAAAGAGAAAAGAACTGATGTTATTTAAACGAAAAGAGCAACATGTTTGCGAATCCATTTTTAAAAAAAATGTGAATATCATAATATGACTGCTAATTCTGCACGCTAATATATAATTTTTGTTAATATTTTTTATCACATTCTGGTAATTCTAAATTTCATAAACTATGTATGGAAACTATTTTGAAGTTTTTGGCCAATCAGATACCTTTTGTTTTTCTACACAAACTTAAAAAAACCAAAGGCTCTAAAATTGAAAAACTTTTCTTGTGTAGCAAATGTGATCGGTTTGCTCGCAATGATAATCGTTGTTATCAGATAACAAAACATTGTTTATGAGTTAGCAAGGGCTAAAAATAATTATTTATTAGTTTTTAAGCTAAACAACGAATTTCTAATGGAAAAATTGACTAAAAAAACCACAAACGGAAGTTTTAAAAAACCTTATTTACCATATAAATTACACAAGCAAAATAATTAAATTCATTAAAATATCGTTGGAATGAGAACAAACTTATATTAAGCATAGTTTAAAAAAATTGGTCCTCTTCCTCAAAATTTTATCAAATATGTTCTGTATTAGCAGTTTGATTTATTTTAGGGTGCTCGCCCCCTTCAATATTAATTTTATTTATGGATTGTAGATACTGTGGTTTAAACAGTATTACAATATTATTATTGTTGCTGTAAGCCTTTTAAGGTAGAACTTCACAGTTTTTTTTACGACAGATCCTTTGAATTACATCTTACTATACGTAGTTTGACCTGCTGATTCAATTTTTGACATTCATTTTTCTGTAAAAAAATGTTATCGTCCACAATCATCAAAAAACATCAATAAAATACATCTCAAAAATACAAAACATTAATAAAGTTTATTACCAAAAATATTCTATTTTTTCATTTTCTATTTAGCGTAATAATAAAACATTTTTTTAAATTAAAAAGCTAAAAAATAAACAAAATTTTTTCGGCGTTAAAAATATGGTCAAGCGACTACTCGAAACCCATGGATCCGAGGATCCGAGCGAGACGTACTAACCACTCAACACTGGGTCTTCTGTGATTTTGAATTAAAAGCAACTTTTAAAGGATTGGTTTAAAATGTAGTTTCTCGGCGTCAATTAAAAGAAAATTAAACGAAAATTAAAAAAAATCGATTCGTTATTTTTAAACGAAAGTTTGGAAATAGTTACATATAGGCTTTTACCATTTTTTTTATTATAAACGATTAAAAAAGACTTCAGAATTTTTTACTATATATTTTTGTAAAAAAAGTCTTTTTTGCAATTTAAAAAAAATCCTGAGATCATTTTCAACCCAAACCGCCTTTGAAAGTTGCCCCTACATTACCCTAATTTATTATAAAATTTCGCCCAAAAATAACGAATTAATTTTTTTAAAAAGCCTTATTGTGGTTTTCAGAGGTAGAATCCATGGACATCTGTTGCGAACTGGACAAACTTTTCGGTGATTTTTTTATAACCATTGGATAGCACAGATTCTTAACTTTTTATAGCACCCCACTTTTATGGGCCAAAAATTAATATTTATAATGATATGCGACTTGTAGTCCAAGTGGTCAAAACTGTGAAGTTCTACCTTAAATTATTATTCTTTTTAATTGAACATATGGTTAATTGATGTTTATTCAATTCTACATTAGGTCATTAGCGAATCAACCATCCGCTTTTAAACTGCTGACAGCCGACAGGTTGGGTTTTAATTAGTCGAATTTGTCATTATATAAACCAGCTGTAGATGTGATGTTTTATGTCAAAACTGTAAATTTTCAAAAATCATGTCGGTACACTAAAAGAACTTGGTCTGGTGCCCAATAATCGCAATTCTATTTTCACATGAGTATGTAGCAATAATTACATTATTTGATTCAACGCGAAAATTGTTGTTTTCAGCCTAAATTATTTTTTGCAATTCAAAAAAAAAACAAAACAAAACATTGTGTATGAAGTTTTGTGGGCTACCTTCAAATTTTAGGTGGGCGGGTTTCAGCACTTTTGGAATATTTTGTCCGGAGGGGGGGGGGGGGTGGTGGAAATAGTACCCCAGGCGCGGCGGAGCTCGGAGCTCCGGAGAACATCGCTACTGTAATGTTAAATGGGGCCGGCGCATAAGAGTTCTGCACAAAACAGTACTACAAAACAGTCCCGGGTTTCGCAAAAGAGTACGCACGAAAGAGTACGCCACAAAACAGTACTGTCAAAAAACAGTACGGCACATAAGAGTCCTGTGTGAATTGCATTTGCTACACAACGCGACTCTGACACAAAACAGTACTGGCACGAAAGAGTACTGGCTCAAAAGAGTAATGTATTCACGTTTTCAGAGTCTGCGTTTGACTCAAAACAGTACTGACACAAAAGAGTACTGAAGAAATAACTTAATGTTAAAACGATTACTATTAACAGCTGCTTAACTTAATTACAATAAAAATCAATGAGCAGCGTTTTATGGTAACAAACTTTTATTTTTTATAAACCATTTAATAAAGTTTTTTGGATTTTTCTTGTTTATAATTACGTAGCGAGTGTAAGCTGCACTGTGAGCCACTTCGGCTGTTTAATTTGAGTAAATATAGCTTTCATCGCGCCTACCAAAGGTGCTTTTTAAAACTTATTTTTACATTTTTTCAATTTACTGGTAGCTAAGCCGTGGGTTTTTCCTGTTTGTAAAAACTAAGTTATCTTTAGAAAACGAAATTAAAAACTCGTAGCCAACAAATTACGCTTCATTACTAATGTTCCTTTCTGCCATAATTTTGCTCATGTTGCTTCCAGGTTGCTCATGTTTAAATGAATGATTTCAATAAGTAACTTGAACTATGTTTTAAGTTATTTTGTCTTTTAGGAATATTTTTATGGTAGTTTATACGTTTAAGAAAAAAATTAATTTACAAAACAGTCTTGACAAAATATTCTATGGCATTACTTTTTAATTTTTCATAAACTTAATTAAAATAGAGTGTAGCTTTGGAGCTCCGAGAGTTTCTCTAAAGTTTCTTAGAAAAGAGCTTATGTAACATCACTAATTTCCTTATACCAAAGTTTAAGTGTGTTACATTTTTTGTTTTCGTTTGGTTAGGGACATTTTGTCGTTTGCTCTTTGGTAAAGCTCCGGAAACACATACAGTCAGACAGACAAACAGTTCATTTGCTAAACAAGATATAAAATGGTTTGAGCGTTTTTTACGGCATATTTTCAAAGCAACATTTTTTTTGGATTGGGGAAAAAATCCACCTAAAAATGAAAGTTTAAAAATTGGAAGCAGATTAGCATAGATCTATTATGCTATGCATAAGTTGTTTTTTAATATATTTAATTGTTGACCTTTAAATTTTCAACTTAATCAATTAGTTAATTATCAAAAAAAAAACAATACAATTTATCAGATAAAATTTAAGTCAAACATTTCTAATTTTAAACAAAAGCCTGTTTTCGGTGCTGCGGAACGCCGATTTTCGGAGCCTTGAAGCACCTTAACACGGAACCCCACTTTATTTCAAAATAATTTAGTATTTAGTTAAAAAGTAGTATTTCATTTTTTTATATTTGCGTATTCAAAGTTTCAAAAAATTATAAAAACAAAAAAATTGTAAAAAGTGGCTAAAATAACATGAACATTTTAAATTAAATTGAATGAATGAAAATAAGCAGAAGAGAATGAAAATTAGCATAACTCATTTAAGAAGCACAGCTTTGGAGTTTTTTTTGTTTAAATGATCGTTTCTTCGGAGCATGATAGCTTAACCCTTTGGAATTTTTTCATCCAAAAACTGCTGCAAATGCGCAGAAGAAATTCCGCGCCAACGCTGCTCAGTCTTAAACTTCGCGATGCAAAGGAGATTGGTGCCGAGTTTAACACAGAACGGGGCTGGCGCGGAATCCCTTCTGCAGATTTGCAGCGGAATGAATCTCAATAGGTTAATAGCGCAGGAACATAACAAACAAACTGCTTTAGTTTTGTTAAAAAACAAAAAAACTCAAGTGGATAATTATTTCCACCGATTAAATTTTTTTAGCAAAAGTTAAAATGTGTTTCATTAGCATTCAAGAACACACGATTAAAATAAAAAAATTATTTTTTTAATCAAAGATAAATTCGGAATACCCATGTTTTACTACACGATAATCTGTATACATCGTTAGTGTAATTGCCACTACTTGTAATTGCCTAACCACTAAAGAAAAAATAAATAGAACAAAAATACTTACCACATTTACCACGGTTCAAAAAGATATCAAATTAGTTAAAATTAGTTATACTTTAATATGCGAATATTGACTTTTAAATATGCAAATTTCTATTTGGATCAGTCAAGTCCGATATCAAATTAGTTCCTGCACGCAACTTTCAGTACTCTTTTGTGTCCGTACTCTTTTGTGCTGTACTCTTTTGTCCCAGTACTGTTTCGTGCGTACTCTTTTGCAAAACCCGGGACTATTTTGTGGTACTGTTTATCATATTCTATCATTTATCGTAACCTATCATAAGAGTACTGCCGTACTCTTATGATAGGATAGGGAGGGATGTTAAATCTTGGTTTTTTAAAGTTAGTCTTAGCAAAATCAAAAAAGTTACATTTTATTATAAAGTTTTTTAAATTTTATTTAATAGAGTATTTTTAAAGAATACTCATTTTTTATTCTTATTTTTTCAGTCTCGATATGTTAAGCATAATTTCCAACAATTTGAAATTCACTTTTCAAAAGGACCAACAGTAACATAGATAGATAATTTAGTTGATACTTTTGTGTGCTTCAACAGAAAGTAATATGTCTTACAGACCTGTGCACGGCCCCCCCCGGGGGTTTAAACGGGGGGGGCAATTCCAAAACGGAGGAGGGCACGGGGGCAACTTTTTTAAAACGGGGGGGCAAGCAGGGGGAAAGAAAAAAAAAGAGAAAAAAAGGAGAAAAAAGAAGGGAAAAGTGAAAAAAGGGACAAAAAAAGCGAAAAGGTAAAAATAAGGTCTGAAATGGCTTAAAATACATTGAAATAGGCTAAAAACTGCAAAAAATTGCGATGATGGCGTCATCATAGGTCAAAAATGACGTCCTAATTTTAGGGTACTTTTTCATTTTTTGGCGGGGGGGGGCAATAAAACGGAGGGGCAAATCCTCCAATAAAACGGGGGGCATTTCCAGACCGTGCACAGGTCTGGCTTATGTAATAAATATGTAAACAACACTATTCAAATTTAAATAATGTTAGATAATTTGTTTTATTGCAATTCAACTGTTTACAACTGTTTCTGCGCACCGGGTAAGCATATACACTTGCGCATTGAGGTAGTTTAAAAGTTTTCTCTGAGGTACATATTGGGTGTACGATATGTCATAAACCGGATTTTTACCGTATTTTAATACTGATTGATCGGTTTTTAAATTAAATTTCCCGGAAAAAGGTATTCCGTTATAAATCTTACGGTCTATAACTCGATGGCTGTCTACTTTAAAAGACGAAAAAAACTTTTTTTCCCATCTTTTAAAAGTTTTGTACTCACTCAAACTGTTTTTAAGTAGACTTTTGTATGAAATTTTACTCTTTCCTTAAGCATTGCTAAATATATAACATAATAAAGAAAAAAAATGTGACTTCGTATATTTCTTCAACACACTTACTGCTCTAACTAGAACGTGCCCTGTTTAGGGCCCTCCATTGCCCTAATTAGGGCACGCCCTTATTAAGGCCCTCTAAAAAACAATTTCCGTAAAAAATGTTTCGTCAGTAATATAAAAGATATGCATGAATATAATTTTAACCATGTATGGTTTTTTTATGAGAGTAAAGGCAAAATAGATAATCTACTAAAAATGAGAGCCGAAAGTAGAAAATCCTCTACTTTAAAATCTAAAGATTAAGCAGAATTTATTATAAAGATGGACCAGTGTCTTTTAAGGCTGGTTCATATTTTGCCCAAAGTGTCAGGACAAGTTTTAGACAATCCAAAATGTCCTTTTCATGGCTGTGTTTGTCCTTTGGACACTTTGGACAAAATGTGAACCAGCCTTTAATGATTTTCTTAAGTATGATTTTAAAATAGCATGGCTTACAATTGGACTTTGTAATGACCGCTTCTTTTTAAATACTTTGATTTATCAGATTATCCAGCATCGGGGTGAAACGTGAAAAAGAAGCTATAAGGATGTACAAATGTGCAAGAAAATAACTGATTAGAATGATCGAAAAAAATAAACAAATTTAAACTTTTGCAAACTTATCTTAGTTGCGAGGGATTCACAGATTTTTGTTTAATTTACAGTTTTTAACCCATTTTCCTGTTGAGTTAAGCTGCAATCTCTACGGGCGTGACTTAACTTTTGCCGAACCGGTATATTTCATTTTCGTTTGTTTATTAGTTTTTTTCATTTTATCATGGTGATGAATCATTTTTGTCAGGAATACGTGCCACCATATATTGTCGATGACCCTTTTCATTCTGTTAAATCCACTACGGTATGACCATGCTCATGTCGCATGTAATATTACATAATAAACTTCGTGAAGTGTACGCCAATTAAAAGAAAAAATAAAATTCCGCTGCTGTGTGGGTAATATGTATGGGAGTGCTGTGAGTGGGATTGTAAGTGTTTTTATTTAAGTGCTTAAATGTATAAGTAAAACTGACATTACACCTTGATCAGCAAAATTTTACCTACTTAATTGGTAGGTTTGTAAAATAAACCGCCTTGTGTAGTCAAAACTGTTGTAAAACGGTTTTATTGTACGTCCACTGAATCACATCGTTCGTTTGTTCTTGCCGCCCAACTCTTCAGATTCTGCGATAAACTGATCTTCTATACAGAGCAGTTAAATCATAAAACATTACGAATTTAGGTTTAATAATTTCAATAAATAGATTTGCGTATTTTATGGCATGGGAAAACGACATTTGATCACATTTAGACGCGAATTTGTCAAAAATTGTGACATTTGGACTATTCAATCTCGCATAATGGTTTATGATAAAGAAAGACGACGGTAAACAAATTGTTTGCTGATATAAACTTTTGCATGTCTTCTTAAATTAAAAAATACTATGATTTAATGATGGGCGCTGAAAAAATATATGAAATATAAAATTAAAGACCATCTACATGTTGCTTTATTATTTGTCGTATAAATTTACTACACACTTTAGTTTCCGAATATGTTTCAGTTTTTTCGTTTGGTTCTGATAAGAGTAGGATAAAACGCATTTGGAAATTAGAAACTTTTACATTAAAATCTGATAATGCAATGATTTAAACATTTTTTATTTATTTAATAAGTTGTAAAATACTGAAAGCAAAACTGGATTTAAAATAAATGGGGTAAAGCCTGCAAGTGCAGGTACCTTTAGCTGTAATTGTTAATGCAGGGGGACCTTGTTATACTATTTAAGTTATATCTAATTGCTTATTTAATAAATATACTCTAATTTAAAGTATAACAACCTGCATTAACTATTACAGACAGTTAGTCGTTCAGTCGACAACTGGGTGCACGTGTAACCAACCAACCAACCAAACAACTTAACTTGTTATGCGTATGTTGCGCAAATTTAGTATTTGACACATATACACATAGTATATGAAAAATTCAAAATATTCTGTGGTAAACTTTATAACCTTTTTTGTCAATCACGCAGTAAAAAGTGAATATATATTTTAGTATTGCAATATAAACCCTTAGTGCAATAAAATTCAATTTTTTAATAAAATACAAGCCATTCTTTGATGGCAATTATAAATTGGATTGTATCTATACTGAAATTGAGATAAAAAATCTGTAATATCCACGATAACTTCAAAAACTTAAATTATTTGGCTCTGAAAAATAAGTATAGTTAAATCGTTTTAGTCTAGGACTTTACATGCCAACAAAAAGTAATGATTCTATATTTTTATTTTCAGGCTTTCGGCTTCCCCGCGGTGCACCGACAACATGATCAACGGAAAATCATCGGAAACTGCGATCCTTGCCTCCCAGGTTGGGGTTTGGTGAGCTTGTGCAACGACACGCGTGCCACAGTGTGCAAGCCGTGTCCGCCTGGGCATTGGTCCCCCAGACATCCGCACTTGTCCGCGTGTCGCGTGTGCAGTCGCTGCGGTGCGGGTCTCTACGTGGATCGCAAGTGTCGACCGACTAAGGACACCACTTGCGGTTGGTGTTCCGCCACAAAGGTAGATACATATACTATTTTTACATTAAAAAAAATTCTATCAGGGTGTAAATGTGAGGGTGGTCGAGTAAGCTAGTAGTTATTGAAAAAACTGAAAGAGAGCGGTTACGCCCTTAATTTTAGCCTGAATGAATTTAGCTTTAGAAATTATTTTTTTACAATACTTACGAAAAGATATGGTCAATCTTGTAGCTCTAAAGATTCCAGAGCAGGTGATTGTCAAATTAATACTTAATCTTTTGCGTATATATCGAATATGTCAGTCTTGTGTTTGCAAAAGAAAAAATTGTTCAAGAAAAAACGCTTTGATATTTTTGCTAAGAAACTAATTTTGTCACATAATTTACAGTGCTTCTAGTTTGGAGTTTGTGAGAAATGAGCGTTTTTTAACGTGCGTTAATTCAGTCCTTATTACCGCTGTAGCTAATATTTATATAAATAATTTAAATGGAATTAAAATATTTTGGTATCATTTTAGACTTTTTTCTGATATAACACATTAAATCAAAAAATATTATTATCAAAAACTTCATGAAAAACTGTTACGTGTAATAAAAACGTGTTTGTTTAAAGCCTGAGTGGAATTCAAAAAAGCGCCCCATTAAATAAAAAACTTGATTTTAGGCTTTTACGAGGCAAATTATTTCAGGCAAATAACATTTTCTATCCATAAAAATGTTGTTCATGACGTTTTATTAAGATATATTTTGAATCTTACCGCGAGTCTTTTAAAATTATCCCCGAGTAAACCCTGTTTTAAGCCGAGTTTTAGTATGCTATAATAGAAGAAGTACGTAGTTTCCTGGTTTTAGGGTCATTTTAACGCGGATTTTCTGGACAAGTGCCTGGAGAAGGAGGGCGGGAGCGCCGAGAGTCGAAGAGACGAGGCCTTGCGGATGTTTTTCCGAGAAGAACGCGCCCGGAAATCCGCAGTCGATCGCACACCCGACGACGGTGACATCCACCATAGATACTGGAAAATCATGAACTCGGAAAATCTCGGTAAGAATTAGGGTAACTGACTTAAAATCGGCCAGGTTTTAATTTCGGCCACCGACTGGTATTTTTGCAATGTACATAGTTTTGAAATGAAGTGCGTATGGCTAAATAGATGTCGTGACGATCTATCAAGCCGTGCTCAGTTCATTTAATAATTTTATGTTTGGAAAAAGAATAACAGCCGTTGGCCGGAATTAAAGCATAGCCGACTTAAAGTAACTTACCCTGCGTCAGAAATACGAGGCCGAATTAAGCGGGTTTGCGAAAGAAAAAAATGCGAAAAAATGCAGGACTTGAACTCAGATATTCTCAGCTTTTGTACTAAAAAGGCAATGCAGGATTTTAACATATAATCTCCACTCTAAGTATTTACTTGGCTGAAGTGATAAGTTGCACTATCGCCCCTTGACATTACATTATAAGTCGAATTGATAGAAAGTTGTAATTCTGAAGCATTAACGCAACGGAGGTTAAATTGTTACATACCTAAGATTAGTTTAATTTAGCTTGAGTACAATTAGGTGATAATGAATTAGTGTGGCATACCTAGGTTTGCTATCAGGTCAGTTTATAACGCTTATTTAATCTGATTTAACTTATTCGATAAGTTGAGTTTATCAAAGAAAAAATAATTTAATTAAAAAAATGTCATTTCGTTTGGGTAAGTTGTATTTAGCTTTGAGATACAGCCGAGTGTGATTTAACATCGGGAACTGTATGCTAGTGGTGATAAGTCTCACTTAGCTTAAGAAAGTCAACTTTCAAACCCACGGTAAAGATCCTCAACCTTGAGTTATAGATTTTCAACGTTGGAATTAAAACTTGATTATTCGGATAAAAGTGAAGTTTAAAAATTTATGGAGTACATAAAAATTCGACATTTTGGACTCGACATCATCAATTATCATATTCACAGTATTTAAATTTTAAAAATTATAAAATAATATAATTTTTAATGAAAATATTAAACACTTATAATTTTTAAAACATCGAAATTTAAATATTTATAACTGATGATGAATGAAGTCGACTCCAAAATCTCTCACCATGATGTTTTTACCCAATAAGTTTTTAGCTTAGTCCTCTTTGTTTAAATGAACATGAACTTCATTAAAATTTAAAGAGCAGCTCTTATGCAGCTTTCTGCCGCTGCCTCTTTAGCTATAATTTGGCTCGCTGCCTCTGCTGTCTTTTTTGATGCTTTATTATGGTAAAACGGCTGAAAATTATTTCAAACAAAATATAAGTGTTATTTGTACAAAAATAATGCACAATAGAACAACTAAAAGATCATGTTTTTCAATGGAAGGATTAATTTTATGACAATTTTTTTAACATATTAATTGGAGTCTCGGATATACTTTTGGTGCAAATTAACTTTTTTGTTTCACTTAAAAGTTATCCGAGGCATATTATTTTGTAAACAGATTAATGCAGATCTGAGTGGTTGTAAATCAATCAGTTTTTAGTAGGTCGAGTGTGATGGAAAAAGTAACGAAAAATATTAAGATTCGTTGTCCAATCATTGCGAAAATCGTTGCTCTATAACATTAGTTCCGGTAGTTTTTATTTTATGTCCCAGAGAATGGCATAAGATTAACAACTGCGATAAAAGTAATATCCTAGTAATATTGCATAGGTTTGATGCGGATGATTAATTAACCAAGATCGAGGTGCGAACACAACACCAAAAAATTGGACAAAGAGCGTCTTTTGCTTTGTGGAGATTATACGCGGCAGAGTATATAATATGCCAGTATTGCAGGAGGGGAAATCGCCGAAATTTGTCATTGCAGGAGGGAGAAAATGAAGCTCTTTGCTTTATCTATTCAAAACGGAGCTCGCTTCGGAGTTCCGGAGCTCCACCCGTTAGATGAAAAATTTATAGCTTATTTAAACGTGAAATATGTATTCAAAAATCATTGTATTTTGTATTTGTACTTGTATTTGAATTTTCCGAACTATTTTATTGTTTATAAATAAGTTTTGAGAAAAATTTTATTTTTAAAAATTTCCGACAAAATAAAATATCACATAACTCTTTAATTATTCATAAAAACTGTACAAAAATAGAGGAAAACTCCGAAACTCCTTGGTTTTCTTCGGAGCTTTAGATCCTAACACACTTATCGTACTTCGTAAAATAAAACTGTCTGAGATATTTTTAGATTCCGCCGGAGACAAAATCCACTTTAAGCCCAGCTATCACGACTACAGACTGAACGAGCTATTCAAACGGTCCCAGAGGCGAAAGTTGCTTGTGCTACTGGGTTTGTGCGGTGTGATCGTTTTGACAACTCTGATTTTCCTCTTTTGCGCCCTCAGATCGCGATGCCGCGCCACAAAAAACACAAGGCACCGGACAATTTACGTCCAGCTGGCCAACAGAGAAAGCGATAGTAAGTTTTTTTTAAGATAGCAGGGTAGCTGATTTAATTTGTCTTTTTTATTTTTTTGGATAATTTTTTTCTGGCTCTTCTAATCGAGCCAGGATTTGGTCTAAATATAAAACGACAGCTATTTGCTATTTTTGTTACTCAAGTGCAAAATTTAAAAATTTTTGTTACACTTAAATATCATTGGCGGTTTAAAATTTTTTTATAGTGGCCGAAGTTAACTTCGGTCACCTAGAAAAAACTGTGTATAACTATAAAAAACTGGCTATAAACTGGCTCCAGTTAGTTTTGTGCTATTTTTTTGTGTTCTAAAAATAAGCCAATTTTCTAACCCCCTAAATTGGTGGTTGAAATTAAGGCCTGGCCGAAATAAAGTCAGATACCCTATAATCAGTATATAGTAAAATTAATTATATTAATCAACTCGCTGTCGCACTAAATAACGCATGTACTTTTTATCCAGTTGTGTTTTATATATTATTTGGTTATACTCCTTCATATATATTTTTATTTGTTTTTAAATTAACAAATCAAATTTAAAATAATAAGCTGAATGTAGGGTAACTGACTTAATTTCGGTCACGCCTTAATTTCGGCCACGCCTTAATTTCGGCAACCAATTTAGGGTGTTAGATAATTGACTTATTTTTAAAACACCAAAGAACTAGCACAAAAGTAACTGGATTAATGTTGAATAAAGTGTTTTTGCAAAAGTTTTTTTTATTTTTGTAATTCTACATTATCAAAATTTTCATACAAAAAGTGAATTTTTTGTGATTTTCCTAATTTTTGCTTTGTGTTAAAACTGCATCAAATTTAGAACGAAGCAATATATAACCTTAAAATATCTTCTATTTAAGGCTCAAAGTGGTTAATTTTCATGTTTTGATATTTTCTTCAAAATGATTTTGCAATGCGTTTAACTAACTGCGCATTTTAAGATTCCGTTAATTTCGGCCACCTGAAAATTTAGGTGAAAGAACCTGCCGTTTTTTGTTGTTTTTAAATATCATTACTACCGTATTTATAAAGAATCTTTTTTGCTCGTTTGACTTTGTTTTGACGTTTTTTAAGCCAAAAATAAAAATTGAACAAAAAATACAAATTATTAAAACTTGCTTTTTAAGGTTTTGACATAATTATTTAAAGTCTTGCTAATAACTATTAAAGTTCGCGAACGGGAAAAATTTAGTTATATATACCAAGAACAATACCTAAGGGTAAATTTGCAACCTTTAGAAATTTTTATTGTTCGTTTAAGCAATAGTTATGGCCAGATTTTTGAAGGTGGCCGAAATAAATATCACGCGCCTTAACTTCGGCCACTTTAAAAAAAAAGATTAAACCTTCACTGATTTTTAAGTGTAACAGAAATATTCAAATTTTGCACTGGAATAACAAATATAGCTATTGTTTGATTTTTAGGCCAAATTTTGGCTTGATTGAAAAAGCCTGAAAAAACTTATTCAAAAAAATAAAAAAAGGTTGCCGAAATTAAGTCAGTTACCCTAATGTATATTTGATCAAATTTTGGATTGTTAATGAATAATAATAATTATAAATAATTTTATTATCTATTTTCCTATATTAAACACTGTTTTTTTGCCTGATATATTGATTTTCAGATCTAGATCAGCACTAGGTCACATACGTAACAAACTTTCTTAATGTTACTGACTGCAGCAAAAAGAAAATGCTGAAATAAAAAAGCTTGAAAATAGTTTTGAACCTTTAAACCAAACTTCATGTACGTGTACGAAAACCTTTCGTATTTTAGTTGTGGATCAGTGTGCCAAGCGCCTTAGTCAAAACGCGGGCGGCAAAAAGCGATTGGAGAGTTGTACTTCGGTATGCACAGAAATCGAAACTTTGGATCAAGATGAATATTGGGAGGAGGATATTATGAACATTACCGACAACCCTTTAGAATCATTTCTGGATCATAATCACGACGATTCTAAAACACGGGTTGTTTGAAAGAACCAGTTGGTATCTAATTTTATATAAGATTATGTCGACAATTTGCTCATCTACTTATAGCTAATTTGATCTATATGGCATATATGTTAAAAATACGGAAGAATGGCATATATGTTAAAAATACGGAAGAAATAGTGAGGATTATGTTTTTGTGAGGGCTGTGCCTTTTAACTTGTACACTTTTAGTAGTAGAATTGTTTTTAATGTGAGAAATAGATTCTTTATTAACCAGAAGTATTTAGGTAACTTTTAAGGGAATTTGTTGAAATGAAAAAATAGTATGTTTTTTAAAAAAACCCTATTATAGTGTACAATTTTGGGCTATTTTTTTTTAGTTTTAACCTTCTATTTAAAATCGACTCATAACACTTGATTGTGTTTGTTTAATAATCAGGCAATTTTTAAAAATATTTTAAGTATTTTCTGGTTTTGTTTAATTTGGTGATTCTAAAAAATTTAATATGTATTTGTAAAAGCTTATGCAGAAACCAACTTTCATTAATTTATTTTTTATAGTAGGTATTTTAATTCAAGTAGTCCTTTAAGGGTATTTCTATGTCGTTGCACGAGAATTGCATTAAAAATACCGTAATTGCATACAACATTTTTCATTAAGCATAAACTGACGTAACGCCTCATATCATATATTTTTTTTATAAAGCAAAATAAACCAGATAATTTGCATACTAAAAAATAGGCAGGTATTACTGTAGTTTTTCATAGCGAACATCTATTATCTGATAAACCTTATGATTATTATATACAGTTCCAATGTATACAAAACATGCAAAAAATTGCATACAAAAGTACATTGTAGACTGTAGGTTTGTTGGGTTTTTTTTGTTGTTACGTATGGATCCAAAATTTTTAAGTAAAATAAAACCCTGTGTTTAATTCAGAATCTATTATTTTGTTTTATAAAAATTAATTGCTTGGAGAAACACGTTTTAAAACGACGTCAAATTGTATGTTTCTAATTAAAAAAAATGGATACAACTAAAATTTATAGTTTAAAAAAATGTTACAATCATTATCTAAAAACATGTGTTAGGTTTTAATGGTATCAGTAAATTTTTTTGGAAAATTTATTAAAATTTTCTATATCATTAATCATTATGTCAGTAAAATACAAAAAACCAATTATATGTCTTTTTTGTAAGCTATAGTTTTTTTATAATTAGTTTTGTCAAACACACAGTGACTTTCTGTGCTAATTTAATTTTTAAAAAAAACAAACTTATTACTAGTTACGAGTATCTATTATTCCAAAAATATTAAATTCTAGTCATATATGTAGCTTTTTGTTTATATAAAGTGTTTCTGTTTTGAAAAAAGTCCGTAATAAAACTAAAAAAATAAAATTTAGTAAATGATACTTTATTATTAGATTTTTTTAAAATCTAAAACATTTGTATATAAATTTGTTATAATTTGTTAATTGTTTAGTGCTTATAAATTCAGAACAAAACTTTTAGTGTAGCCTTAAGTACAGAATAAGTGTATTCTTTCTACTAGACAATAATTTCAAAAAAAAAATATTTTATGATTGTTAATGATTTTAAATGATTAAGTGTTATTTGTTTTTCGGGTGCTATGTATAATTTAAAACTGTTTATACTATAGCTAAAAATAAGAGTAAAATACATGTGTTGTAATGTGAATAAAGTTTGTTTAAAAATCTCTTATTCATTTTAAATTTACAAATATAAATACCAAACATTAGGCTATTAAAAAAGCGTCACATATCAGATAATAATTATTATTCTTTATTAACATACATTATAAGGGGTTACCTTCTGTTTTACCCGTCCTGCATTAATAAATAGACAGTTAATTAGTCGTTTGATCAATAACGTGGGTGCACGAGTAATCAAATCAAACTAAACTAAAAGACGTCCCAAATAATTTAAAATTATTGTTAGCGGACTAGGAATTACACAGAGAAATACCCAGCATTTATGGAATAGCGTGTATACTGTGATCAACAATGGCAGAGCAATTTGGGAAGGTAGGAGCCGAAAGAACTAGGAGCCAAAATCCAAAACTTCAAGTTAGACGTTCCAAACCGCTAAATCTAGGGTAACTGATTAATATTGTGCCTGCCGTAATTTCGGTCACTTCGTTAGGTATTTTGCCATGCTAAAAATTATGAAATGAAATATAGGCAAATCAAACTATAGTTGTGCACTAAATAAAAACTCGGAACTATGTGGTAACCATGCAAAACAATATCTTTTCAATATTAAAGCTGTTTCATTTACAGTCAATTGATTTAAAAAATAAAATAAACTAATCAATTTGTTTTTTTTGGAATTTCAGCTTTATTTTGATTCACCACCAGAAATGTATTAAAACTAAAATTTATCTTTTTTAATTTTTAACTTTTTTATACGGGATTGAGACATGATTTTTACTTTTAAAAAAATTTTAAATACTTGTACCAATATATTATTTTCTTTTGCTTCAACTATCTTCTAAAGAAATGAATAAATAGGTTTATTTTGTCATATAGTAACATTAGACATCAGACAGTAATGATACAAAAAGCTCGGAGGACTATATCATAAAAATTGCTTGTAATTTACAGCTGTAAATTAATAAACGCATATCTTTCTTTTGTATTTTTAATTAAAAAATATATTAATAAAATTGCGTTTAGAAGTTCAAAACACACATGTCGTAAATTCTGTAAATTCCATAGGTACGTTTTTTTAATTAGTAAAATAAGAAGAAATTAAATCCGTTTATTAATTGACAATTAAAAAAATCTTTATCAAATAGGCCCCTGGTTGAATTATGTCTGGCTGACCTCGTAAGTTCGTATGAGGACATGAGCGAACCAATTAAAATTGTGCGGTTATGACTTTTTTTATAAAAAAAAATTAGTTAATAACAGACATTATGGTTAGTGATCGACCGGTGCAGAATTTTTGCTGTTGCCGGGGCCGGGGTAGAGAAATTTGGATTTGCCGGGGCCGGGGCCGGGGTAGAAGATTTTGCCGGGTCCGGGACCGGGGCCGGGGCAGGCGAACAATTTAGCCGAATTTGTAATTTTGGTCATTTTTTTCAAATAAAAATCAACATTTTTACTGTTAATTATTTGGTTTATGTAATGAATAGTCACATTTTAGAATTTAAATACTTTGTGAGTAAAAAAACTTATTTTTTATTACACAAAAGTTTTTTTTCTAAGCAGAACAAAATTTTTATTTTCATATTTCAATTTTTCTAAACCTAAATTATTATTTTATTTACATAATATATGTACGTTTTCACGTAATTATTAGCAGTATATTCTTGTTTAAAGCAATATTATACTTAATCGCAAACCATTTATGTTACTTTTAAAAAATGCTTTACAAATAGAGCAAACCATTTATGTTACTTTTAAAGAATGCTTTACAAATATGTAGAGGAAGAGTTAAAATACTTAAAAGGAGCATGTTTTGATCAGTAAAGCAAAACGTGGTAAAGAAACTAAAATCAAAACTGGGTACAAGTAACAAATATATTTCACAATAACAAAATCTCTTCATATTAAAATATTTTTAATTAAATATGTTGGTACCTAACTGGCGAAATTTAACTGTAAAAGTTAAAAATACTAGTCTTGAATTTTATTTTAAAGAAGAACTTTTACTCGAATTTCATTTATAGACCACTATTCAAAATTTTTTAGTTTAAATATATAAAAAGGGTTAAAAAGCACCTTTTTATTTTAAAATATAAGAGAATTTTTAAAATTTTATTGTCAATTTTTGTAAATTAAAAAAACACTTTTAAAATTTTATTTTAAATTAAAAAAACACTATTTTAAAAAAAATAAAAAACGGCCCCGGCTTGCCCCGGCACTTTTTTTCCACCCCGGCCCCGGCCCCGGCCCCGGCAAACGCAATTCTTTCTACCCCGGCCCCGGCCCCGGCAATTTAGCTGTCAAATGAGCCGGGGCAAACCGGGGTAAGGACCCCTAAGAATGCAAATTTTAAAGCGCTTCTAAACATTTTTGACAGTGAAATATTATACAAGATTTTATCTACAAAGCTAATTTAATTTTTTAATATTAGGATATTTATTGTTTATTATGCTATATTAAGATTTTCTAAAGCCTCTTTATTTTATTAAGATTCCTTATTTTAATCACGAATCTTTATTTTAAAAATTTAAAGATTTCTTGAGTATTAAAAGCCGTTTGTAGATTTTATTTACAAGATGAGAGTTTGACAGTAGATATCTATGGTTGAAATATATCTGGCTGACCTCTAGTAAGTTTGTATAGGAGACGTAAACGGACCATAAATTGTGCGGTTATAAAATTTTTTTAAATAAACGAATTGGAACGCATGTTTTTTTTAATTCCTGCTTTTCAAAAAATATACATAAATTAGTCAACTTTCACGCTTTAAAAAATTGTATTTTTGTTCCAAATTGTGTAATTTGTTAAATAATTGTTAAAATATGGTATTTAATATTAAATATAAAACCGTTTTTACTGAAAGTTTTAAATGATTTTAATGTTAAATATAGTCGATTCAATACTGCAAATCATCGAGGTCAGCTAGGTTTTATTTGCCTCAATAATCACAAATTTTGCATATATTGGAGTTATTTTAATATCATTGCTTATATCAAAAATATATAAAACAAGAGGATTTTCGGCTAGACAGGGAATTTTTTACCTAAATTTTACAAGAAATGTTGCACTTGTGATTTTTCACGCGCAAGCTATTTTCTGTGCACTCAATAAAACTTTTCTCGCACAGCGATATTTCGTACACCGAAAAACTTGTTTTTTCTAAGACTATTTTACTAAATCGCTTTGTGCAAAAAATTAGCAGAAAATGATGATTAAATTCGATTATTTAAATTCGATCATGTGTGATTGATTAGAACGGTTTATTGTACAACTGGACATATTTACTTGAATTATATATTCTTGCGTTTATTTTTAGGTGCATATTTGAAATTGTTTTTAAATTTTGTTACGTTAAAAAAATTCAAGCTGATGTCTAGTCTTTATTTTAGAATTTTTAAGTTTATTGTAAATCTACACTATAGTATTCATAAAATTTTTAAAAAAAACCTTCGGAGTCAGTCCAGTTTTTTAAATCCAATATTTTGTATCCACCCAAAAGACACCAAACGTAAATTTTTAAAACAAAAAGTTAATAATGAACTGTTTATATTTAATTTGAAAAAAAGTTTTCGCATAATGCTGAATAAAAATAATACTAATTTTTAAATAAAATATTTTGCTTGAAACTAGCACTCTTGTGCGAGTTTAATACTGAAAACCCGCCATTCTCTGCTATTTTTGGGTGCACCAATTTTTAACAGTGTTAGCGTTTTGCAGTGCATATTGCAAATTTTCTTCCACTTTTGCAAGTAAATGCGCTGCACGAAAAAACAAGTATTGACTGCAAAAAATCTCTTCGCAAGAAATCAGTGGTATATGCACAGAAAGTCGCGTACGTTTGAAATGTTGCATTTTTTTCTTGCATAACTTTATTCAAAAACCTAGTGTATAATCAAAAATTTTCTTGGGTTATATTATGTTTTTGATAAATCTCGAAAAATTATAAAAAGTAGTGCAAAATCACGAAAATAATTACATTGAAAAAGTTTACGTGACGTTAATTTTATAATTTTTGGCTAAAATTAAATAATTTGATTAAAATCATTAAAACAATCAACTTGAAACAGCTAGAAAGCGAGTAGTCTCATGTACTCGCAATATAATATTTTACTTTTTACAACTTAAAAAGAGTGTTTTTTTTTAATTTACAAAAATTGACAATAAAATTTTAAAAATTCTCTTATATTTTAAAATCCAAATTTTAAAAGTGCTTTTTAAGCAAGCACTTTTATATTACACCAATATTCAACATTTTTTAAAACATATAAAAAGGGTTAAAGCCCGCACCTTTTTATTTTTAAAGCATTAAAATTTTGTTCGTCAATTTTTGTAAATTAAAAAAATTTTTTAAGTTGTAAAAAGTAAAATATTATATTGCGAGTACATGAGACTACTCGCTTTCTAGCTGTTTCAAGTTGATTGTTTTAATGATTTTAATCAAATTATTTAATCTTAGCCAAAAATTATAAAATTAACGTCACGTAAACTTTTTCAATGTAATTATTTTCGTGATTTTGCACTACTTTTTATAATTTTTCGAGATTTATCAAAAACATAATATAACCCAAAAAAAATTTTTATTATACACTAGGTTTTTGAATAAAATTATTCAAGAAAAAAAATGCAACATTTAGAACGTACGCGACTTTCTGTGCATATACCACAATTATTTGCGAAGTGATTTTTTTGCAGTCAATACTTGTTTTTTTCGTGCAGCGCATTTACTTGCAAAAGTGGAAGAAAAGTTGCAATATGCACTGCAAAACGCTAACACTGTTAAAAATTGGTGCACCCAAAAATAGCAGAAAATGGCGGGTTTTCAGTATTAAACTCGCACAAGAGTGCTAGTTTCAAGCAAAATATTTTATTTAAAAATTAGTATTATTTTTATTTAGCATTATGCGAAAACTTTTTTTCAAATTAAATATAAACAGTTCATTATTAACTTTTTGTTTTAAAAATTCACGTTTGGTGTCTTTTGGCTGGATACAAAATATTGGGTTCAAAAAAACTGGACTGACTCCGCAGGTTTTTTTTTTAATTTTATGAATACTATTGTGTAGATTTACAATAAACTTAAAAATTCTAAAATAAAGACTAGACATCAGCTTGAATTTTTTTAACGTAACAAAATTTAAAAACAATTTCCAATATTCACCTAAAAATAAACGCAAGAATATATAATCTAAGCAAATAGGGTTGTGTTTGATTGTGTTTCTTGTTCTATTGGGTCAGTTATTTCTTTTTTGTACTTTATTTGTAATCTTGGTAGACTAGGACCGACGATGGCTCGTGAGATCTCGAATTAGATGTAGGTAGATGTCGGTAGTTGTTGTTTGTTTTTTTTTGTTATGTTTTTGTATGTTTATGTGAGTTATTAATAATAAAAAAAATTAATATTATTTTTAGAACATGGGCATTTCATGATTACGCAATAAATTTGTTTAAAAATTAAACTGTCCTGGTAAAATTTAGTCTATTTTCCGAGTTTTTAGTCCCCGTGGTTCTACGCTGCGTCTGTGGTGAGCAATCGTTATAAAATAAAATAGTGTAATTTCGGTACACATATTGCTGTAGGTAAAAACGGGTTGAATTAAGTGGTCGGGTGTTAAATTGTAATTGTAAATAGGTAAAAAACAACGTTGAAATGTGTAGGAGTTATAGCACTGCACTTAAACTCGATTAAGAGGGTCCTTTTAAAAAGTGCCGAAATTAAATGCACTTTTTCCCCAAATTTTGCTCATTATGATACCATTCGGCATTTTAGCTGTAACTTTTTGCCAGTTAGACGTTGAACAACAAGTAGAAGCTTAAATTAAAGAAAACTGTCTGGAGATAATGAAAGGCTTTCAAATTTTTTAAAATGATGATTTTTGACTGAGAAACAATCAATTGTTTGTAAAGTGCCGAAATTAAATGCACATATTTGATTTCGGTAATTTTCCATTTT
>JASAMX010014303.1:0-35775 GCA_030248175.1 Microlaimidae sp. YZB2_3 | reverse complement strand
CTTCCGCTTCAGATGGCCGGATTTTCGGCTATATATTTGGGGGTACGACTATTACTATATGTTAAATTATAAAATCAAAATGATTGTTAAAAACAAGAAAAATAAGGTAAAAATGCGTTAAAAAATCTGCATGTTTAGTTTTTTTTATAATGATTTATATAAAACACTGCAATCAAAACAACATAAACTTTATTTAAACCGGAAAAAAACGTGTTAAAATTTTTACAGCCAGGAAATATTTAATTTTACAAAATGCAAAAAAATTTTACTAAATTTTTCTACTGTGATCAACATAGATTCAATAAAAAATGACACGAAAATAGCAAATCACACTTTGGAAAACTACAAAAATTACATAGGGGTAACACAATACAATATTAACATATCATAAAATATACAATTTAACAAAACGACCATCAAAGTGAAATTACAATTCACACGGTGACTCAAAATATTACTATTGACTGAAAGAAAAAACATGCACACAATTTAGAACCAACAGTCTCCCGATAATGGAATATATAATATTTCTAAATTTTTTTCTAACCGAAACACTAGGTACTACTGTATAATTTATGTTTTAAATTAATGACCAATTTTTAATTAATTAGATCATTTTTCATTATTAGAAAAAACAAACAGTTCTTTTGTATAAATTTTTTTTTTTTTGATTAAAGTAACTTTCTCGAAATTTAATCGCTGTATCGCCCGAAACAAACATGTTATATCCTACTATACTAGACTAATTTTAATGTGTTTTTAAACAAAGAAATACTTTTTTAATAGACTATACAACCCTCATTGCTTGCTAATGCTAGTGGGGGTCAAAATCGACCTACGGTGGAAAAGTTAAAGCTTAAAAGAGGGGGGTCAGGTGTTCAATGTCCAAAGCAAACACTTTTAATGTTGTGTTTTTTAAAGGATGATAATACATAGGTATTGTTGAATAAAATAAATATTTAGTGCAAAAATATTAATTTGTGTTAAAAATTTACCTTGCTGATTGAAAATTTAGGGAAAAAATATATATTTAAAATTTTCTGATTGGATAAGGAGGGTTAAATTTAAAAATCTAGAGGGGATCGGAGGAGCGGAAGGTTTGGATATATATTTCTAGAGCAAGAGGACCCAAAATTTAGAGGATAAGGGGGGTGAATGTGAATACGTTCTACCCTGCTCCTTAGTTTATCTATGGTCCTTGATATTGTAAACAAACACATTAAAGATTTTATACAATTTAAGCCCAATATTTATGGTAAAATTTTTAGTATATAAATCTTGATAATTTAATAAATTTCAAAACAGTTTGGTAATGTATTTTGTCCGTCTCAGTTAACGGCGTTTTATATACCGGTATATAAGAAAAATGTGCAGGTATTAAAATAAATCTAACATTACTTAAATGCAAGTTTGAAGTGAATAATTCGCAAACAGCAATGCTAATTATTGACTCTATTAAAATATAATAAGACACACCTACACACAATGAACTAATATATAATAAAACAAAAAGAAACAAGAGTTCAAACAGAAACAACACGATTAGTGCATAAATGCAAATCACAAATCAAATTTAGTTTATATATATACATCAAAATTTATACTTGTTTTTTTTAATTTATATATTATTACGTATATAAATACTGATGATGTTTCTACCCTAAAGGATAATGCTCCGGAGCTCCGGCCATTTAAAGGGGAGGAAGCTCCGGAGCTCCAAACCTCCGCCGCTCAATGAGCGATTTAAGGCTTATTTAAGATTGAAATACATTTTACACCACTCCATTTGTATTTATAGGGCTATTTTTATTGATTTAAAAAACTTCTGGAAAATTTAGTTTGCAAAAAATTTTTGACAAAACAATCTATGCGATCACTCTTTAATAAATCATGGAATTAGTATAAAAAAGGGCGGGGCTTTGGGGGTTGCTCTGGAGCTCCTAAAAGTAGAGCTCCGCGGCCGCCCCCCCCCCTCCGGTTACGTCCTTGTCCTACTGGGATGGGCCTATCGGGCTGGCTTAATACTGGACGATCAGCAACATGCGTAGTATAACTAAAAACCCAATATCAAATAAAGTATTATATATATACGTTCCCCCCCCCCCCCCTCTGCTTCTTTTTTCTTTTTTTCTTTTTCTTTTTTTCTTTTTTTCCCTTTTTTCTTCCTTTTTTTTCCTTTTTCTTCTTTTTTTTCTCTCTTTTCTCTCTTTTCCCCCTCCCTTCCCCCCCCCCCCCCCCCCCCCCCCCCCCCCTTTAAAAAATCCCCCCCCCACCCCCCCCCCTTGCCGTTCTCCCCCGGGGGGGGGGGGGGGGGTCTGTCTATATATATATAAATATGCTTTTGTTTTCTACTCAGTGATATGGAACTTTTTTTGTTAAACTATTCCTTTAAATTATTAAGGTTTTATCTTTAATATTATTTGAATGTAAGCTAATAACAAAACAAATCAAAACTGCATACCCGTTACGTTAAACTACACTGTAAAACATGAAATTTCGTATTATATAACTACCATACGTTTATTGAAGCAAAAATGCTCTTTAAACAGTGACAAAACAGAAACAAACATTTATAAAACTCCAAAACAATATGCAAACATGGTCAAGAAAGGACAAGGGGTAAGCGGCCAAGGGGAAAACTGTTTCCAAAACTAAGTAGATTTAAACTTTAAATTACCAATTTATGTGGCGGATTTCCAAGCTCTTTTCACTAAGCTCCCGGGGCTATGTATCTAATATTAAAAAGTAGAAAGATCATTACTAAAGCATTGATTAATTGGTTAAAAAAGTGCAGCTGAAGCGTGGAAGGAGGTGTTTGGCGGCAGTGTTGCTCACCCAATTTTAAACTGCTGTCTCCGTAGCTCCGACATAGGTTTAGCGTGGTGGGGAAGGGTAGGAGATTAAACTCCTCCGAAAATCTCAAAACTGGAAACACAACACCCTCGTCTGAAAGTTTAAAACTATTTCGGACACCCCTACGTCCACCTCTTTATAATTTTAAGGCTCCTAATACTAAGAATGGGTTAAAGCGGAAATGCGGAACCCTCGGAACCAGAACCGGAATTAAGATTTTCCAAAAATCTGGAACAAGAACCGGAACAGAACCGAAATTGAAATTTTCCAAAAATCCGGAACTGGAAATCCAAATTTTGCCCAAAACATCCGGAACCAGAACTACCTATTAAACTGCGAAACCCCCGGAACCGGAATTAAGATTTTTCAAAAATCTTGAACCAGAACAGAACCGAAATTGAAATTTTCCAAAAATCCGGAACTGGAATTCCAAATTTTGCCCAGAACATCCGGAACCAGAACTACCTATTAAACTGCGAAACCCCCGGAACCGGAATTAAGATTTTTCAAAAATCGGGAACCGGATTAGGAACCAGAACCGGAATTTCAAATTTTGCCCCGAAATCTTCGGAACCGGAACTGCCCATCACTAGTATTAGTATATACGTACCCTTTCTTTCAGACAATTTTTGGAATGCCCTCGCGCCTCGCCTCAAACTTAGTGGGTCCGTTTCGGATATACCGCATGGCATGGAATACCCAAACAAAATCTTGAAAACTATGCAAACCTATGCTCCACAACAGGCAGAAAACACCATTTGCTTTGCCCCTGAGCTGCAAAATAACAATTCGATCGATAGACTAAGTTTGAAGAAATATTGAATTTTTTTTATCTAAATATGGGCAAAAAATGAAAGAGGAGATCTTTGTATTTTAACCCAAATTGATCTCCAGTCAATTTTTTCTTGAGCGTATGAATATATATATATACATATATATACACCAGCTTTTGTTTCTTGAATGATATGACCCGACCTCCTAGCTTTTAATACAAACTAAATTTTTAATAAACAAACAAAAAATACATAATAGACAAATGCTATATTTAATCATACATGGACATGGAGGGCAAGGGAAGAGGTTAACCCTCCCCCAAATTTTTGGAAGGGGGACTTAGCTTAACCCCCTTCCCCACTTCTGAGTAAGGGGAGAAAAGGTTAACCCCTCAAGTTTGGAAAAATGAATAAAAAATGTCTTTAAAATGACTTCTATCTCCAAACTTAAGTTTTGAGCTTAAAATGAGTGTTTTAAGCAATAAAAAGCTCAAAAACACAATAAAAAGGGCTTTTGACATTTAAATAGCATTTTTTTTACATATTTTCCCTTCAAAATAAAAAAAAACGATACGAGTAAAATGCACTCCAGAAAAAAAAAGTGAGTAAAATGCAAATTTTAATCCCTCCTTCCGCCCCCCCCAATCCGGGTTTAACCACTTTAACTCACCCCCCCCCCCTACTTCAGGCCACTTGTCCATGTATGCTTTACATTTTACAATAACATGTTATAAATACAAATCTAAGACAAAAAGAAACACAAAAGCCTTTGCTTTTTTCCTTAGTCACTACAGTACTGCTTTTTTATATTAGTTTAAGTGTAAAAAATATTTTAAGTGAGAAATTTTTTGCATAAAATGTATACAACATCAAATACATAGCACCGGATTTTGGTTTGCGGCATGTATATTGTAAAAAACTTGGCGCCACGAACGGAGTTGTTAATAACAGCGCAGACCAATAAAACAGCCTCTACAATAAAGAAAAAAAAAACACCCAAAAATGTGCGTTTACCTGCTATCGAACCGAAGCTATTTTATATACTTGAATAAAGAACAATCAATGTATTCTAACTTTGGGCATGGATAAGAAAGGCAGGACCTAAGGATGGCTTTCAAAAAATTTGTTACCCTCTTTCAGACTGACAATGAAGAAAAAAAACACTAAAGGGGTTTCCCTCTCAGATTTAAAAAAAAAGATTTCTTTTTTGGATGGGGATGGGGTGCAGTGGGAAGGGTTTAAGCTAAAAGATTAACCCTCTTATTTATCATGAATTTTTACAACCAACTTTTCTAAAAATGTTTGTAATTAGGTCATGCGATAATAAAATTTTTAAGTACCCTAAAAGTAAAATTTAGTGCAACTGCATAATAATGCTAGCCATAGATGAACACAGTCAAAAAGCGAGGGGGGGAGGTATTTACCCCGGGTAAATGACATTTCAAAATCTAGGAGGGGGGGTCCTATGGGGGGGGGGGTCCCACCCCCCTAGCTTTTTCGAGGGGTACCACCCGGGCTGGAAGATTTCGAAACCTAGAGGGGGGTCAAGTGCATAGGTGGGCGGGGGGGGTTGTGGGGGGGGTTATACCCCCCCAAAATTTCGGATTTTGCTGACACCGCCCCCCCCTTAAATTTGGGGTAGACATCGGGGACACCCCCCCCCCCCCCCCCATTCGTCTGCCCAAGAAAAATTTTAAGTGTTATAAAAGGGCTAAAAAATAGTGTTTTATTACCTTACTTTCCCCGTTCATTTACCTTTTATTACCTTTAAATTTCCATCCCGCTACGCGGCGGTTTAAGTTGGCAATTTGTCTTAGTTTTTCAATCTGCAAATCGATTATGTCATTCAGTAGTTTAAGGCACTACATGTTTAATAAAACTACTATAAACACTATTATCCTTTTTTTAACGTTTTAAACACATGTTATAAAATGTATAGTATAGCTATAAAAAACCTTAAATTTTGTAATTAGTATCATTTTGGAATTAAAATTTCTAGTGTATTTTAGCGCCTCAAATAATAAATTTTCTCCTCCGGGGGGCATTGTTTTTCCCCGAACCCCCCTGACTGAATTTTTAAGATCACAGAAAATTATGTAGAAATTAGGTAAAAAAACAAAAGTAAAATGTATGTTCACGCCGATCACCAGGAAACGATTTTTAAGCCGTTTTTAGTATATATTTTAAAAAATTTTCGCCTCCGGCGGCTGGGGGGACACCCCCCCCGACCCCCCGCCGACGCTTCGCGTCGACTGGGGCCGCTACGCCGGCGCAGGCGGCGGCGCTTCGCGCCGCTTCGACAACACTTTTTCTCCCCCCCAGACTGACGCCCCTGAAATGAAATCCTGACTGCGCCACTGCACATTATTATTAAAAGAATTTAAAAAATAAAATTTATAAGTTGCAATAAGGTCTTATTTTAATCTTACACAGTTTTAAAGCATTTTAAGCTTGTTTTACGTTTTTTTACGCGTTTTAAGCTCATTTTAAGGCAGCGCGGAAATATTGGGTACACCCCCTCAAAATTTGGGACTTGCTGGACACCCCCCTAAAATTTGACCCCCCCCCCCAAAATCCGAGAGGCTGCCCACCTATGGTCAAGTGGGGTCCAATTTTCGAAGCAAAATACTTTTAAACCATTAAAGGAGAAAAATGAAAGAAAAAGGAAAAAAAGGACAAAACAAAAAGCGAAATTAAGGTAAAAATAGATCTAAAATAGCTTAAATTGCATTGAAATTGGCTAAAAACTGCATAAATTTCGCGAGGATGGTGTCATTATAGGTCAAAAATGGCGTCATACTTTTTGGGTACTTTTTTTATTTCTGGGCAGGGGGAGCGGCAACAAAACCGGGAGGGGGGGTGTGCGGCAAATCCTAAAATAAAGCGGGGCAGGGAGCATATCCGACCGTGCACAGGTCTGATATAGTGTGAATTGTGTGAATATAGTGTTTACATTCCGCTAATAACATAATTAATTTAAACAAATCACAGTTTTGTTTAATTATGAATGTTGTCAATAATTTTTTAATCCAACCAAACACGTAGATCGTTGACTGATATTAAGCATTATTAACCACAAAAAACTTTTTTTTCTAAATAACCAGTTCAGGGGTGGGGGGGGCTTTGTTGCGCCGGGGGGTGGGCCCCCCGGCCGGTCGTGCTGTCCAGTTGCAGTTGACGAGTTAAAGACTTTTGTAACGTATGAAATAAAACTGCGATAAAGTTAAAAATTCCTGCAGTCAGGTCCGTCGTGTGATAAGAAGCATTGACTTTATTAGCACAGTAGTAGTAATTGATATAACTAGATAAATACGATCGATATTGATTACTACCAACCAGTAGTATACATACCACAGTTTAAATACACAACAATTTATATAATTTTCTTTACGGGCGAACGCTTTCAAAGTGAATTTGAAATGGAATTTTGAAGACACGTAGCACTGCATTGCATCGTTTTTCAAATGGAATCATTGATGATAAGATAATACAATAGTCTAACACTGCTGTAAGTTGGATGGATCAGTCTGTCCGCAAAGCATAAATCGTTTAAAGGACGTCGATTAGAGTACATGTATTAGTAGAGGCGTCCGATTGTTGATTTGCTTGACGAATTGTTCTGCTTGGTCCATAATAGAATCACAACTTAACTTAACCATCCTCAATCGTAATTCGATGCACTTTTAATGCATTCGGTCGGTATATACTTGTAAAATAGAAAGGGGCAGGGTGGGGTCCACCCCACCACATAGGTGAGAACGGTCGGGGAAGCTAGGGGGGAGGGTGGTTACCCGGGGTAAATAGAATTTTGACTTCTAGGAGGGGGGTCCCAGGGGGGTCCAGACCCCCCTAGCTTTTTAGGGGGGGTCGACCGGGGTGCGAAATTTTGAAATCTAGAGGGGGGTCAGCATAGGTGAGCACGGTCGGGAAAGCTAGGGGGAGTGGTTACCCGGGGTAAATCGAATTTTGAATTCTAGGAGGGGGTCCCAGGGGGGTCCAGACCCCCCCTAGCTTTTTAGGGGGGGTCGACCCGGGGTGCGAAATTTTGAAATCTAGAGGGGGGTCAGGTGGGGTCCGCTGTCCAAAGCAAAACAGTTTTAAACCATAATAACTTTAATAATTGTTCTTTTTATAGGATAATACTACATTTTATTGAATAAAAAGCCATATTCATGTATAAAAAGGGTGTAAAAGCATGAATATGGATGAAAATTCACGTTTTTGAAAGAAAATTTAGTATAAAAAAGGTACCTAAAATTTTCCCACGGTGGGAGGGGGGTCAGATTTCAAAATCTAGAGGGGGGTCAAGGGTAAAAAATTGGGAAATTTGGGGGGAGGCCCCCCCTAGATTTTCGTCTAGGGGGGATCCCAAAATTTCGAGGCTAGGGGGGGGGGGGGGGGGGTGGGCCCCACCCTGCCCCCCCCCCTCCCCTTTCTCACCTATGCCCCACCCCCCCGAGCCTAGAAATTTTGGGACCCCTACCCCTAAACAAAAATCCAGGCGGCCCCCACCCTCCCACCAAATTTCCGTATTTTTTACCTCTGACCCTTCTCTAGAATTTAAAATTTGAACCCCTCTCCCCTCTCGGAAAATTTTAGGTACTTTTTATTTACTAAATTTTCTTCCAAAAACGTGAATTTTTAACCCATTTTCATATTTTTACACTCTTTTTACAACAGAATATCGCTTTTTATTCAATAAAATGTAGTATTATCCTATAAAACAAACAATTTATTAAAGTTATTACGGTTTACAACTGTTTTGCTTTGGACACCGAACCCCACCTGGACCTGACCCCTCTAGATTTCAAAATTTCGCACCTCGGGTTGACCCCCCCTAAAAAGCTAGGGGGGTCCGGACCCCCTTGAGAGTCTGAGACTCCCCCTCCTAGAATTCAAAATTTGATTTACCTCACCTCAACTCCGGGTAACCACCCCCCTCATAGCTGCCGGAACCGTTTTCACCTTATAACCACCGGTAAGTGAAGGTAAGCATAGGAAAACGGTACAGATGATTGATGAACAAGGGTGGCGTAAACTCCCAACTCCTCCTAAGAAAAAAATCTAGAAGCTTACGCACATGCCCCTGTTATTAAATTTCTGAATTTTTAGCTATTTTAATTCCCAGTAGAATTTTTAATCTATGATTTTCAAGAAAATTATAGATTATACTATTTTTCGTATCCTGAATTTTCCATCAAAAACATGAACTATTAACACAAATTAGAAGCAGTTGTTGTTGTACACCCTTTTTATACCTAAATATAGTAAATAACCTATTCTTCAGTAAAAGGTATTATTATCCTTCATTTACGATCCCCTTTTAGATTTAAAAATACCATTTATTCAGGGTAAAGAGCTTATCCTAAAGCCCTTAGCCCTTAGCCCTAAGCTTACCCTTAGGGGGGTCGACCCCGGGTGCGAGATTTCAAATTTAGGGGGGGATCAGGGGGGTCCAATTTTTTAACAAAGTTTTTTTAACTCAATAATTTAAGTGTTTTTAGGTCTAATATGAAATTTTATGTACTAAAACAGCTTATTTAGGCCTAAAAATGTATTGAAACACTGTTTTTAACTAAAAACACGTGTTTTTGACAGTAAATAAAAAAATATACTTCCAATTTGGTCAGAGGGGGATGGGAGGGAGGGGGGTCAGCCTCGCTAGGGGGGGTCAGGCCGGACCGCTCTCGAGCTTTGGGAGGGAGGGGGGGGCCCTGAATTTTTTCTAGGGGGGGGGTCCAAAATTTTGGCTCTAGGGGGGGGGGGGTGCACCCCTCTGTCCCCCCCCAAAAACACCTATGTAACTAACTGTAGAAGAGAGCTGGGGTTGCATTCTGACGCGCGGTTAAAAGTTATACCGGGATAACTTTTTTTACGTGCTAAGGATGCGAGTGAAAATCAATTTTATCCAGGTAGCCTGGATAAATTTATTTCTATTGTTTTAAGGATAAGAATTTATTCAACTCAAAAGGTGGATAAATATTTTCTTCCGTAGGATTAATTTAATAAAAAATAAAATACGCGTATTAATTAAATTTTTCTATTTTGCGCGAGGTTGTTTTGCGGCGCGAGAAAAAAATATAAAAAATTCATTGCATTCATTTTCACTCCCCATATGTGGCAGTCTTATTAATTTACAATATATATATCACATCGAATTACGATCTCTACAATGGCGTGAAAACGGCAACCTTCGACGCCTCTGTTTATCCATAATTATAATACCTGATATACGAGTTCCGTCCGGCCGGGCTGGAACTTAATGGGCGTACGCCAAGTCCTTTTCCATCTTTTCCCGGTTGGCTTTCGAGTCCCGCTGGGCTTTATTTCGCCGCACCATCACCACCACCACTATGACCACGAGGATCACTAGGATCACGGCTATCGCAATACCGGCTATAACGCCCGGATTGAGACCGTGCAGGTCGGAAGCCTGTTGCGGATCCTCCGCTTTCTCCGTATTTCCATCCGGTTTCGCCGTATTTTCGTCCGGTTTCTCCGTGTTTACACCTACGTTGTCCGAATTATCATCCGGATTCGCGACGGCGGGACCCTCTGCCGCCGCCGCGGCGCTTTCCGTCTCCGCAACGGACGCGGAACTAGAATAGGACGATGACGAACCGGCGGCCGATGCTGTCGTTATCGTCGTTGTTGTCGTGGTTTTCGCGGTGGATTTCGTCGCGGTCGGGCTCAGAACGGTGGTGGAAGACTCCTCGGCGGCGGGAGGGTCGCCGGACCCCTCGGCGGGTACGCCGACCAGGTCCTCGTCATCGGTTTCCCGACCATCCTCCGCCCGGTCCCCGTCTTCCCCCTGCGGCTCCCCGCTGCCTTCGACTGCTCGGCGGCGGATTTCGTGACGGAGGCCCGCGGGGAGTTCCCGAACGTTACGGACGTGCGTCCGGACTTCGTCCAAGTTGATCGGATCTTCGTCGTCCACCGATTGGGCGCCCCCTGGCGTCGCCGAAAGCAAGCAGAATAGCAGAAACCCCGCAACACTCAGAAAAAGTCTCCGGTTCATTTTTGGCACACTGTGATCTGATCGGATAAAAAATAATTTGTTCTTCGCGTATCGCCGCTGTAAATATCAAAGGCGCTTTCGTTCTATTAAAAATAGCAGCAAAGAATTCTCAGTCTAGATCCGTTAAACCCGCTAAAATGTACAAACGACAAGATTACAGCAAAAAGCAAAAGATTATTACAGTATATACTCCAAATAATGTCTGAAGTGTATTTAGTATACCCAAACCTTTGCACTGCTCTCCTGAGTTTAATTGGGAGGCACGGGGGCAATTTTTTTAAACGGGGGGGGGGGCAATAAAATAAGGGGAGGGGCAAGCAGGGAAAAAAGAAAAAAACAAAGCGGAAAAAAAGAAAAAATAAGACAAAAAGGACAAAAAAAAGCGAAATTTAAGTAAAAATACCCTAGGTCAAAATGGATTAAAATGCATTGAAATAGGCTAAAAACTGCAAAATTTTGCGACGATGGCGTCATAATGTCGCCAAAATTTTGGGCACTTTTTCCCCTAGCGAGGTTGTCCCTCCTCCCGGCTCCCGACCAATTTAACAATACGTAACTGAACGAGTAAAATTAAGTTCATTGAAGGTTGAAAGTTGAAATCCTACAGTTGTATCTCAATTTTGAGTTGGAAGAAATATAGGCTAATAATTGTTACCCCAATATCGTTCAAGCACAATTTGGCATAAACTTAATTGCAGAATTTTTGTAGCGGCTTTTGATTTTGTAAATTTATTATTTAGCAAATATTACTGTAGACTTGCTTCAAGACCCACTTTTCCAATTAAATCGAAAAATTGGGGCTTGGAGCTGGGCTTGAACCAGCGACCCTTCCCTCACCATGGGAACGCTCTGCCACTGAGCTACTCAAGCCACAGGAATATTTGGCTAAATCACTCTTTTTAAGCCTTGGGTGAACAGCATCGCGCTGTTATTGTTTATTGTTTATTTGTGGGACCTGCGTCCGGCCGGTTGATAACACAAATAACAAGACAGCAGAAAGAATGAGAACTGCTGGTTTTATTGTAGAATTTTTTTAGCGGCTTTTGATTTTGTAATATTTGCTAAATAATAAATTTATAAACTTAATTCTGAAATTTTGGGTAAAATTTATTTTAGTTTTGTAAATTGCATAGTATGTTGTCACATTTTTTTTATAACTGTACAATTACGAAAAGTCTTTTATAACTGTGCAATTATGTAAAATAATGCTTAAAATCATTTATTTTAAAAAAATTCAGGATATATATAGGGTAACTGACTTAATTTCGGCCACCTTTTTTTTATTTTTTTGAATAAGTTTTTTCTGGCTTTTTCAATCAAGCCAAAATTTGGCCTAAAAATCAAACAATAGCTATATTTGTTATTCCAGTGCGAAATTTGAAGATTTCTGTTACACTTAAAAATCAGTGAAGGTTTAAACTTTTTTTTAAAGTGGCCGAAGTTAAGGCGTGTGCCATTTATTTCGGCCACCTACAAAAAACTAGCCATAACTATTGCTTAAACGAACAATAAAAATTTCTAAAGGTTGCAAATTTACCCTAAGGTATTGTTCTCGGTACATATAACTTAATTTTTCCCGTTTGCGAACTTTAATAGTTATTAGCAAGACTTTAAATAATTATGTCAAAACCTTAAAAAAACAAGTTTTAATAATTTGTATTTTTTGTTCAATTTTTATTTTTGGCTTAAAAAACGTCAAAACAAAGTCAAACGAGCGAAAAAAAATCTTTATAAATACGATAGTACAATGATTTTTAAAAACAGCAAAAAACGGCAGGTTCTTTCACCTAAATTTTCAGGTGGCCGAAATTAACGGAATCTTAAAATGCGCAGTTAGTTAAACGCATTGCAAAATGATTTTGAAGAAAATATCAAAACATCAAAATTAACAACTTTGAGCCTTAAATAGAAGATATTTTAAGGTTATATATTGCTTCGTTCTAAATTTGATGCAGTTCAAACACAAAGCAAAAATTAGGAAAATCACAAAAAATTAACTTTTTGTATGAAAATGTTGATAATGTAGAATAACAAAAATAAAAAACTTTTGCAAAAACACTTTATTCAACATTACTCCAGTTATTTTTGTGCTAGTTCTTTTGTGTTTTAAAAATAAGCCGATTTTCTAACACCCTAAATTGGTGGCCGAAATTAAGGCGTGGCCGAAATTAAGTCAGTTACCCTAATACAATTATTAATTTACATTTTTCAAACAAGTTGTCTGGAAACGACCAATTTATCCATTGAATATTCCATCTAATGATTTCATCACAATAAAGTAGAACAGAAGAACAGTTATAACAGTAGAGCAGTAATAAAACGAAAATGTAAAAAGTGTAAGCTTTAAGTAGAGCAGTTATAACAAATATGTCCTTTGGCCCCTTTCCATTCTAAATCTAAAAGAGAAGAAGCACGATTCAGTTTCGCAAGAGATAAACCTTGCCGCTCCAGATAATTACCATCATCCGTGAAAATTTTGATATCCCATGGAATATGGAAAAACATTCAAAATTTCAAATCATTGCTCCGCAATTGATGACTTAGCACCACTTGCAAAACAGTGATTTAAAATTTTTATGTGTTTAGTTATAAATTGTCAAAGCCAAGTATTTAGTTTACTCGTTTAATAGCTGTTTCACTGAGCACATAATCAAACTTAACAGATTATTTACCCACACTAAAAATAATACATTTTGGGAAAGCAACGTTTAGTTGCCAATCTGTGGCTCATTTATTAAAATTTTACTAAGTAAATATCTGATCGATGATAATAAAACTGGGAGATTTAAAATAATATATTGATAAAACTTGAACGTTTTGGCCTGAACTTAGGACCATTCTCAGCAAGAGTATCTAAAACAGACAAAATTGTAAAACGTGATAAATCCGAACTTTAAACGTTAGTACATTATACAAAGAGAAGAAAAACACGCGAATAAAATAAATTAAAGCATAAACAAGGCGGGAAATCTAAAACCAAACTATAATTTACGATAATACTTACAGACTAAAACATGTCAGAAATTATTACTAAAACTTATTCTAAAATAATGGAATTAGTTACAAAAGAAAAGCTTAAAATATTACTATCGGTATCGAAAAATTAAAAAAATTTAAACTATGATGAAAGTGAACTTAAAAATAAACTTAAAAATAAACTAAACAAATAAAAATCTTGATAAAGCAATAGCAACAAAGGTTAAAACGTTTATTGTCCACATAATATTATACACAAAAGCTTTCGACCTGGTCGTCGGTCATCATCAGTTGTACACTAAATAAAAGTAGAATTACAAAATTATACACAATGTGACCAATAAAAAATAGACGTAAATTACATAAATTTTAAGAATATATAGAAAAACAAGAAATTTTACAATAAATAAAGATTTTAAAAGACTACGAAACTTTAGAATAAGTAAAAGAATATTAATAGCTAAATAATGATAAAAATGATAAATTATAATGAAATAAATAGCAGAAAAATACAGTAGGATAAAGAAAACATTTAATACTTAAAATTTTAAAATTTTTTTTAGATAATATATATAATACGAAAAGAACGATTAAAATAAAAAAATAGTTAACGTTATATAATTTTGATAAAAAAAATACAAAAAGTAGTAGAAATTTAAATAGAATTTAAAGGAGAAAAAAAAATAATTTAAAAAAAAAACACGCAAGAAACTGCAAATAAAACTGCGCACTTAAACATACATATATGTAAGACAAGACAGATAAAATGAATGGTAATTTATAAAACACACCAAAAAAAAACTCACGTACAAAAAATAAATAAAACAACCTATTACAAAAAAAAAACAAAACAAAACCTATTAAAATAAATATAACTCAGTACTTTGAATATTTTTGTTTAAAACAGGCTTATCCCTATGTATACAAATAGATTCTTTTATCTTTAAACAAAACTCATTATTCGCAGAAGCAATTACACAAAAGTTTGTAAAACCTGGTAAATCGACTAATTTATCACAACTCAATACATGATCAAATATTGCTGAAGACTTAGGAACAATACGTTTATTGGTTTTCGATGAAATTCCTATGTGTTCCGATATTCTAATGCCCAGGTGGCGGGTAGTGCACCCGCAATAAGTGGTTTTACAGCCACTACACAAAAATTTGTAAACGACATTAGAACAGAGTTTCATAGGGATTTTATCCTTAAATATAAAACAATCAGACAAACGTTTAGTGGATTTAAAAATTACTCTTAAACGAACCTGCGGAAAATGACGATAAAACAACTTGCGGAGCTTAGCATGAATACGTACAGAACTGAGTCCTAAATAGGGTAAAACAACATTAACAGGCATTTTTTCAACCGAAATTTTTTTACAATTACTACTAAAAATCTTATCTAAAAACCTTTTAATACAAGAATCAATAAAGCCTAGCGAATAACCATTTTTGCACAAAAAGGATTTTAAAACTTGTAAATCAACATGAAACAGCTGGTAAGACGAACAAATACGAAACGATCGAGATAGTAAACTGAATATAAGACCAGACTTATAACACACTGGAATAAAACTATTATAATTTGAATAAACACCACTAAACGTAGGTTTCCTATATACAGAGGTGATAAAACTATTATTTTTTCTCATTACACTTATATCAAGAAACGGTAAGACAGAGTTAAATTCTTGCTCAAAAGTAAATTTAATACATTCGTGACGGGAATTTAAAAAATTTAAAAACGGCTTTACATGACTTGGATCCCTAAATAAAACAAAACAATCGTCAACATATCTGCGGTAAAACAAAGGCTTAAAATCTGTTGGACAATCAGAGAGCCAGTTTTCTTCGTGATGACATAAAAACGCATTCGCTAATGTCGGGCCAAGAGGTGAACCCATTGCCACTCCATCGATTTGCTGATAAAACTTAGAGTCGAACATAAAAGTATTGTTTTTTACTGCGAGACTGATAAAACTTTCGAGATCCTTTTTATTGGTAAAACCCGCAGGGCAGTTGGGAGTATTAAAAATTTTTTCTGCACAAATTCGAACTGTTTCATCAAGTGGAAGATTTGTAAAAAGGGACTTGATATCAAAACTGGCCATAAAGAGATTCTCAGAAGAAGGTGAAGAGGACGGAACAGAAGCAGACTGGGACGTGGAAGATGTGGACGGAGAAAATGAGGACGAAGAAAAATTTCCGGACGGATTATTTCTGGTTGAAGTAATTGTGGACGGAAGATTCACAATTTCTTTAGCAAATGAAAATGAATCCTTAACTGTAAACTGGTTAAACGTGCAAGGTGATAAAATCGGAACTAAATGTTTAGCTAAAGCATATGTTGAGGTTCCTATTGCAGATAAAACAGGACGTAATGGAACATCCTCCTTATGAACCTTCGCAAGACCATAAAGGCGACCGGGCTGAGATCCTGTTGGATTAAGACTTGAATAAATTTCCTCAGATATGATATTTCGCTTCTTAAAATTTCGTAAAACTGAGCGCACGAGTTCTTCCTGATTAATGATGAAATTAAACCGTTTGTCTAAAACAGGGTCCTCCTTAATAAGAACTTCTTTAAACTTCGTAGAGTCTGATAAAATATTATACATTTTGTTAAGGTAAGACTGGCGATCCAATAAAACAACTGAGTTACCCTTATCTGACTTTTGAATAATGAGATTCTTTTGAGAACGCAACTCCTGTAAAGCTTTCCATTCTGCCTTCGATAAAACATGAGGTCGAGAGGATCCATTATATTGATAAAAGGACGATAAAGCAGTTTCTTTAAGAAGAGTCTTAACAAAATCATAGCTACCATTAAACACAGGAAGTTTTCGAATCGTTCTAAATAACAGCTCAAACGGAAGAAAGTAATCAGGTTCTGTAAGACTTTTAGGCGGCAAAGCAAAGTTAAGACCAAGAGATAAAACTTTTTTCTGAGTTGCTGACAAAACATAAGACGAAAAATTGTGAATGACGACATCAGGATTGTGAATGCAACGCGATTGTTCCTTTAAAAGGCGCTCAAACTTTGTTGATTGGATCTGTAATTATATTTTTTTTATATTATTGTTTTTGTTTCTAGGTGTAGTAGTGTTTTCAGGTTGAAAAATAAAATAAATTATAAAGGATAAAATCCCTATGAAACTCTGTTCTAATGTCGTTTACAAATTTTTGTGTAGTGGCTGTAAAACCACTTATTGCGGGTGCACTACCCGCCACCTGGGCATTAGAATATCGGAACACATAGGAATTTCATCGAAAACCAATAAACGTATTGTTCCTAAGTCTTCAGCAATATTTGATCATGTATTGAGTTGTGATAAATTAGTCGATTTACCAGGTTTTACAAACTTTTGTGTAATTGCTTCTGCGAATAATGAGTTTTGTTTAAAGATAAAAGAATCTATTTGTATACATAGGGATAAGCCTGTTTTAAACAAAAATATTCAAAGTACTGAGTTATATTTATTTTAATAGGTTTTGTTTTGTTTTTTTTTTGTAATAGGTTGTTTTATTTATTTTTTGTACGTGAGTTTTTTTTTTGGTGTGTTTTATAAATTACCATTCATTTTATCTGTCTTGTCGTACATATATGTATGTTTAAGTGCGCAGTTTTATTTGCAGTTTCTTGCGTGTTTTTTTTAAATTATTTTTTTTCCTTTAAATTCTATTTAAATTTCTACTACTTTTTGTATTTTTTTTATCAAAATTATATAACGTTAACTATTTTTTTATTTTAATCGTTCTTTTCGTATTATATATATTATCTAAAAAAATTTTAAAATTTTAAGTATTAAATGTTTTCTTTATCCTACTGTATTTTTCTGCTATTTATTTCATTATAATTTATCATTTTTATCATTATTTAGCTATTAATATTCTTTTACTTATTCTAAAGTTTCGTAGTCTTTTAAAATCTTTATTTATTGTAAAATTTCTTGTTTTTCTATATATTCTTAAAATTTATGTAATTTACGTCTATTTTTTATTGGTCACATTGTGTATAATTTTGTAATTCTACTTTTATTTAGTGTACAACTGATGATGACCGACGACCAGGTCGAAAGCTTTTGTGTATAATATTATGTGGACAATAAACGTTTTAACCTTTGTTGCTATTGCTTTATCAACCTATGTTCAGTGGCGTTTATTCACATTTTGAAAGTTTTTTACCTACATGTTATAAATCGGGCTTGTTATATACTTTATTGTTTCGCTCGTTCTAGAATCAAATTGTGTGTTTTTTTCTTCTACTCTACAATCTTTTAAATTCTCTCAGTCTTCTTATCCTCTCCTTCCTGCTCGCTTGTTATCGTCTTTTCCTACTTTATCTCTATACAGCCTCTCCTTCCTGGACTCGCTACATAGTCTAAATCGTCTATTTACGACCATACTTTATTATGTAATGTACAAACTAGGTTACCATGTTTTAAAGATTTTTCTAATTTGTGTTTTCTCTCGCACTCAATTTGTTTTTTCTAAATAAAAGAAAGTTTCTGTATTCAATATCACAAACCTGAGATTAATGATCAGAAACATTTGAGTTTATTGTGCATTTAGGACAGTTGTATAGTTTATTTTTAAGTTTATTTTTAAGCTCACTTTCTTCATAGTTTTAATTTTTTTTAATTTTTCGATACCGATAGTTATATTTTAAGCTTTTCTTTTGTAACTAATTCCATTATTTTAGAATAAATTTTAGTAATAATTTTTTTGGTTTTTTTTGTATGTATTTTTTTTAGTTATTTTTTGTTTTGTTTTTTTTTTTCTCCCTTTTTTATGCTTTAATTTATTTTATTCGCGTGTTTTTTTTTTCTTTGTATATTGTACTGACGTTTAAAGTTCGGTTTTTTTTACGTTTTACAATTTTGTCTGTTTTCAGTTTTTTTGTTGGGGTTGCTTTTAGTTTAGGCCCGAAAGTTTAAGTTTTTTATATATTTTTTTTTAAATTTCTAGCGTTTTTTTTTATTCCTTACTTTGAGTTTTTGTTTCCCAGAATTTGATTAATTGTTAGTATTTTTTGATATTCATTAATTTAGTTTTTTCGGTTTAGTTGTGTATATTGTATATAGTGTGGTTTTAGATTTTGTTGTTTATGCTTTTTTTTCTTTTTTATTCGCGCGTTTTTTTCTTCTCTTTGTATATTGTATGAGTTTAAGTTCGGTTTTTTTTAGTTTTAATTTTGTTGTTTTATATATTGCTGAGGATGAGTTTAGGCCGAAGTTCAGTTTTCATATTATTTTATTCTCGTTTTATTATCTCGCTATTGATTTTCTATTAGAGTAGATTTAAATATCTGATATATGATCTAGTGCTCCGCGAGATAAATTACACGTCACCGGCATAAAGTTTGATACCCCATGCGAGACTTTCAAGCAATTTACCATGTAAGTGACATAGTAAACTGTTTAAAAGGCGCATGCGGCATCAAACTTTATGCGGGGGGACGTGTAATTTTATCTCGCGTGAAAACACTAAATTAATTATGATCAGATATTTACTTTGCAAAATTTTAATAAATGAGCCACAGATTGGCAACTAAACGTTGCTTTCCAAAAATGTATTATTTTTAGTGTGGGTAAATAATCTGTTAAATTTGATTATGTGCTCAGTGAAACAGCTATTAAACCAGTAAATTAAATAGTTGGCTCTGATATTTTTATAACTAAACACATAAATTTTTAAATCATTGTTTTACAAGTGGTGCTAAGTCACCAATTGTAGAGCAATGATTTGAAAATTTGAATGTTTTTTCCATATTTACTAGCTAGTCCAATTTTAAAATGCTTTAAATAAAAAAACCGTTTGCGCTTCTTAGAGAATATAAAAGTTATTGCAAAGCTTATTCTTAAAACAAATGTTCAAGTATAGAGTCATATTTTTTAAAAGTCATTATAAAGTTACAATATCACAAAAGCTTATGACTATAAAAACTTGTTACAAATGAGACATACCGTTTATTGACTATGAATCAAGATTAAAATATTTTTACTTAAAATCTTTGGAGTTCAGACGTTTAAAACTGGACTTACAAATAGTTTATAAGAAGATAAGATGTTGATTGGTTTGCTAATTTCAAAAGTTACAATTTTTTTAGTTTCGAAAAGAGTAATTATTTTACGTAAGAACATTTTTAAAATTTGAAGTAAAAAAGTCCACATTTATATTGCTTAGATTTTTTTTTGGTACTAGAAACCAAGGCAAAATCTGATAAAGCATCGAAGGTTATACGATTTATTAATATTTCTTTGATATCAAAATAAATTTCGTTTTCTAGACAAATAAATAGACATTAAATCATGAAAGCGATTATCTGGCGGCATACTTAAAGGTGCGGTGCAGTACAAAGTCAAACTTTTTGTCTTTATTTTCGATGATTTTTTTTGTAAAAACCTTACCTCTGCCTCCAGCCCACAATTTTTTTGTCAAAAAATTTTTAGTTTTCTGCAGTTTCAGAAGATATTCTTTCCGAAGATATTTTGGAGAATGTATTTCCTTCTAGCAAAATACAATGAATTTACTGGTGTCCTGCAGAAGTTCCTTCTGCAAAATATCTTTGAAAAAAAGGCCTTTTTTGAGCAGGACAATATTTGGAAGTTTTAAAACTTTTTTTAGCTTTTTAAAGGTTTTTTATGTTTTTAGCTTGATTTTAAGGTTTTAATTAGACTTAGGAAAAAAGTTTTCTTTAGTTGGGAATTTAAAAGATTTTCCAAAGATATTATGCAAAATCTGCAGGATCTTAGGCGAGGTTTAATTTTTGCCTTTTTTATAAACAATTATTACTATGGGCATAATAAAAACTTATTGCTAACAAATTTATTGCTAATATTTAGCTTATTTTATATATGATTTGGTTTTAGTGTAAATAAATTCTTTGTGTAAGTATGCATTTTGTAATCAACGCTTGTATTTTTACTCAAATTTTGTTATGTAATACGTTTAAAATGGATTTTTGTTAAGATTATTTAGTGGTAAGTTGACTTTTAACTAGCTGCGAAATACTTTCTGCCGTTTATTTTAACGCACGTAGTGTAAACTGAATAATTTCAACTTATTTCTGACCAGTGATCCTCACGCGCTGAAAAGAGCATGCGTACTGTGAGGACTCGCGAAAAGGCAAACTTATTTCGGATTTTACAACCCCAAGTAAAATTGGAAGCGTGCCCATACATGATTTCTGCTACTATTACGCTGATTAGTTGATTTAGTTGACGAAAAACAATTCGGAGCGATTATTGGCGTATACAAAAAGACAATAGTCGCAGCTACGACAATTTTACCTATAGCTCATAACTCTTGAAACTTACTTAGGTATTTCACTACGAACTTTGTAAAAAAATTTATATTTTTTATTTACTTTTTTTTAATTAAATTTTGGAAAAAAATTGTGAAATAAAATCATTTTTCACAAACAAATTTATCAATTGGCAACAATAATTCACAATTTAATTGTTTTAATTAAAATTTTAAAACTGAATAAATGAATAGGTATTTTTGAATATTTTTGAAACTGTGCTAAAAAATAATTAATATTTATTTTTTTATACTAATAACCGTGGTTTTAGTTAACAATTAATGGACGCATGTTACTAAAATGTGATGAACTATTATATTTTTTTGAAAAAACTCTGAAAGCTATACTCCAATATGCATATTTTTAATTTATACGTTTTTTTTTTCAAAAAATTACCACTACTATTGAAATGCTCACATGAGCTGATTATTTATAGAACAAACTTAATTTACTGGATAAAAATAAAATGTAAAATTATATAACAAACAAGTATATTATATTATATATACAGTATATTATATATAATATACTATTTTTTAAATATAGCTACATTTTTGGCTTGTAATAATTTTTAGTGAAGACTCCGCTGACGAAATGCAACTTCATTACTTATAATGTCCATACACGTCCGGTAAAGCACAGAAACACGTATCTATTATCACTTACGTACATGTTATATGTGCGCATGGTTTAGTATTAAAATTAGATAATCTCATGAACTCTTTTTTATAATTTCGTTTCATTACGTTTGCCGCAAAAAAGAAATTTTTACACTTCTTGTTTTTGGGGAAAATCGCAGTTTTTTTACGTCATTTACAATAATTCAACAAATACTGAATAAATCTTAACAATTAAGGTGTCAAATTATGGTAAAAAGTAGTTGCTTTTTTAAGTGAAACTTCTGTAACTTAAATTTTTATATTCATTGAGCAATTTTTTAAGTACGAAATCCCCGAGAAAAACGTATTTTCGGAGGATCATATCTCCTAAACCACTGGGGATATTTTAACGAAAATAATTTTAAGGAATATTGGAGGCAGGGATAAAAGAAAGGCAGAGTTTTCATAAAAAAACCATCAAAAATTTGACTTTTTACCGCAGTTTACGCAAATGAATTTAAAAAAAAAGAAACATTTTTTTGACAAAACATACGTTTTTGTTGAAAAAAACATCTAATATAAAATTGTTTACTTATGAAAAACCAATTCATTTCAGAGAACTTTTTAACATTTTTAGTTCCTGGTTAGACGAAAAAAAATTGAATAATAAACCAAATTTACTTACAGCAACCAAATGCTGTGTGAGCTATAAAAAGCACCATTTGTAAAGTAACAATGTATTGTACCATGGAAGCCATTTTTTGCAGATGTCAAAAAAACTAAAAAATTAAAATGTAATACACAAATAACAGTTCATTTTTGATAAGTCTTTTTAAACAAGTGTACAAATTAAAAGTTTATTTTAAAGCCAAAATCTTATTGGAATTCTAATTGAATTTAAAACCAATTGATGTTGATAAAAATCCCGTATAGACTAGTTCTAAATAAGCGTCTTTTACTGTACGAGAGAGGGTACAAAAAGAAAAAAAATAAAATTTGAAAAAATCTTAGTTTTCTTAGTTTCTTAAGTTTAAACCTATACTTCATAAAAATTGCTACACGATGATATGTTTCTCTACGTTGAAGTGCTTTAATATATCAGTTTGTGCTAAATAAATTTTGGTTTTTTAACTAAACGTCACAATAGTTAGAAATCATCACTAAAATAATATTTTTGAGAACAATGATTTCGAATTAGCAAAAATAAAGTTAAAATTTGTGCTTTAAAACTAATTTTAAACCTACATAGGTTTTTTTTAATATTTTGGTTGTAAAATTATTCAAAATCTAAAAATTAATTTTAAAAGTCGATTCCAAACTTTTAAATTGGGCATTTCCTCTTATTGAAACATTAAAAAACTGGGAACCAAGCGCGCCAGCAGCACCGTACCTACGAAGCGGAAAAAAACTCAAAATTCCAAAAACTGATTTTGCTTTTGTAATATTAAAAGTATTTAAAATTTTTGAAGAGAATGGGTCGAGATTTTGAATCAATAAATATTGGAAATATTTTAAACCGTAAAATGTACAAGTCGCTCGCTGTTTCTCAATTTTCCCCCTACATATGATTGGCGCTAGTAGTTATTGTACCCTCTCATGTACAGTAAAAGACGTTTATTCAGAACTACGTAGTCTATTCTGTTTGTGTGATATGTTTTTAGTTTAAAAAAGAAACTAAAAATAAACATGTGAATCCCATTATTATTTTTAACACTTCTCGTCCACTAAAGTTATATTATACCGGTATATTATACCAGGGACCTATTTCATAAAGGCGTCTGTAAATTTTTGTTTTACAAATCGCCGCCTATTAATTGCTACAGCAACAAAGGTTAAAACGTTTATTTTCATCATAAAAGCTTTCGACCCGTTCTTGGATCATCCTCAGTTAAAACATCTGAAATACAAAAAACACTTTTTGTTAGAAAAGTAGTAAAGTTACAATAAATAGTAAGTAAAAAGCAAATAAATTACAGGAAATGAAAATTAATATGTATAAATAAAGTAAAGGATAGATAAAACGCACAATTATAAAACAGAAAACGAGAAAAAAATTTTTAATATATAATGCTGTAGCAATTAATAGATTTTTATTTCCCCCTGGTAAATCAATCGCCGCCTATTTCTTACAAATTACATGATAGATGATATATGACTTGGGAATATCGATCAGTCAGCGGAAGGAAAATGACTAGCTGCGACCAATCAGCGTAGAGGACTACGCGGAGATACTGGCAGTGGATTACAAGTGGAAAAATTTTTATCGTGTATTTTACAAAAATAGACGGAGATATGTAATATGAGAATTTACAAAGGTTTTTAGGAAACAGGCCCCAGTAAAGTTTGGAAGATGAATTTCGTCTCATCGCGAAACAAAAATTATTTTCTTATAAATAATGGTAAAAATATTTTTAATCTAATTTGTTTTTTTTTATGGATTAACTGTGGAATTTTTGTTAATAAAAGATCTAATACTGGTATGATGTTTAAAAACACCTCGATTAAATACCGAAATTATTACAGGTAAGTACATTTTTAAATTAATTAAATATTAGATTAAATACCGAAATTAAGTACATTTTTCTCGAAATTAATTAGAAAAATCAAAATATTGGTTTCTAAAATTAAAAGTTTTCACGAAACACGCGACAGATAAAATAAAACGCTAAACATAATTTACCGACAAACTTTTGGTACCAATTGCTTTTATTGATTTAATACTGTTTCAACCAGGTTTTGTTTAGTTTTCTTAATAACTTTTTTTGCTAAATATTTGATTAAATATTGGTAATTTTTTGGTTACCAACTCGTCATTTGCTTAGTTTAAGGTCAAAAACTTTAAAAAAATAAAAGAATCTTTCGTGTACGATTAAGGAAAAAATATTAAAGCAGCCTTAAGTCTTTAAAATTATTAAGTTATCTGACTGGAACACAAGAAACTAAAGTATTTTCAAAATATCCGAAAAGTGACCGTTAACTTTTAAGGGTCACCTTTCTGATAAAATGTGTACCATTTTAATGCATCAGTTTTCTTGTTTTCACGCAGAGAATTTCAAATTACATTCGAAATAACCTTTATTCATTTTCATTGTCCATCAAGAATTTCAAATTACATTCGAAATAACCTTTATTCATTTTCATTGTCCATCAACGGTCAATTTCCGCGCTTTTGACTGTTTTAAACTAATTTAAACTAATTCGCACACCCTTCATTACCGCAGCAACAATGACGGCGTGACGCGCGTTCACTATCCACTATCTACTGCCACTCCGTTGTGAACGGGCCTTTAATAACTGACTGTTACCCAATATCATAAGACTTAAGCACCTTTTTTCTTTTTTTTTTCTTTTTTTTTTTCATCAACAACATCAAATCCGCGACTTAATTGCCGCCAATATGAATCACAATTGTAACTAATTATCAATGAACATAGCTATCTGATATGACTTCAAAGGCTCAAAAAGAGCGCTTATTTAAGTCAGTTTTTTTCGCTAATTTAAGTCACCTTTCTTCCACATTCCAATGAAATTTTTTTTATCGCTTTCAGATTTTTTTTCAAAATCATTTTTAAAATTTTTATTTTCGCTTCTAAACAATCGTTTGTTTTCGTTTTATTTCTTTTTAGTATGTTTTTTACACTTTTTTACTAATGGTACATTAAAAAAAAGATAAAATCAGTAAGAATTGTTGTGGTAAGCTTAAATAAAATATTATACAAGAAAGGATGATATATACGTAATAATGTTCCTATCTACATTGTATGTTATGGTGTGAAGTGGTCGAATGTGAATATTTGTCTTAATTAAAAACAAGACTTTATTTCTTGTGATTACTGCTATTTTTATTCAGAAAAAAATCAAATCCAAATAAACTGTATGTCTTCTTTACAACTCTTTATTTTTTTTTGGGCAACGACTATTTTACAGGATTTTAACGCTATGAATTTTAAATTTATGGGAGCGATCATCCTATACGCAATAAAAGTAACCAAAATAATCGAGTTTCTATCGCCTTTTCAACTTTTTTTCATAGGCCCTTTGTTTTAATTTTTTTTCTTTAAAGGTGCGGTGGGGAGTTAAACTTTTTGTCTTCGATTTGACGATTTTTTTGTAAACACCTTACCCACCTCTGCCCCAATAGCTTACAAAATTTTCTCATCAAAATATTTCCACTGGTTCAGGAAATATGACCCCCTAAAAATGGCTTTTTTCGGCAATTCTGTATTTGAAAAATTGCTCAATGAGTATAATAATTTAAGTTACAAAATATACACTTAAAAAAGCAGCTACATTTTTCTTTAATTTGATACATTTATTGTTATGATTGGAGCAGTATTTCTCAAGATATTGCGTTTCCCGTACAAAAAACCGCGATTTTTCCACTAAAAATACGAAATGTAAACAAAAAATGTTGAGCAAACGTAATCAAATCACTGCCATCATTTGTTTTTTAGCAAAAAATATCGAGTTTTTTGTGCGGGAAACGTAATATCTCGAGAAATACTGTTTTAGTCTTAACAATCAAGGTATCAAACTAAAATAAAAAATAGCTGCTTTTTGTGAGTGTATATTTTTTAAATTTTTATACCCATCAAGCAATCTTTCAAGTATGGAATTGTTGGGAAAAAAAACATTTTTTGGGGGTCATATCTCCTAAACCAGTGGAGATATTTTGATGAAAAAATTTTGTAAGCTATTGGAGGCAAGAATAAGGTTTTTACAAAAAAATCATACAAATCGAAGGCGAAAAATTTGACTCCGCACCGTACCTTTAAGCAACGTAAAAGCGCACCGCACCACAATTTATTGTGATGAAAGGATTGTTTGAGTCTGCTGACACTGTTTCTGAAATTCCAACCGCCCAAACAATTATTAACTCATTTTTTTATTTTTTTGAAGGTGAAAAACCTCCTTGGTGTCCAACAAACTGTTCGCTTAGGTGCAACCAGAGATGACGTCATACCTCGCTTGTTTCGAGTCTCCGGATCAACGGCTAAAAATTCTGAAACGCGCTCGGAACCTGAGAAATCGTGAAGATTACGCGAGTGTTTTTTGTCGTTACAACGGCAAAATGACCACAGTTCGTATAAAATATGTGTGCCTGTGACCCATTTTAAATTTAAAATAGGACCCTATTAACTACAGAATCAGTCCCAGTCATGTGTATTTTATAATGACAGTGGCTTATTTTGCCGTAGTAACGACGTTTTATTCGCGCCAGCTACACGTTAGCGGGGCGGCAGTGATTTCTAGCTCCACAAAAAGCGCGACATAGGAACAAAGAAACTATATAGTGTGTTTACTTCATCAAACAAATAGGTATTTCTCTCACAATTGGTTAGTGGCGCGCGATAAACCAAAAGTTGTTAATCGTAACCAACTTAAATAGAGGTGCATGCGGTCGTACATGCTTTTTGACTAGAAATAACCCTTATTTAGTTTTACAAAAAAATGGAATGCCAGTTTTTAATAAAAAAAGTGGTTGGGTTGTTTCAATGTTTATAAAAAGCATATCGAACCTCTAGTGAAAAAAGAGGAGTAGAAAATACAGTTTCTCATATCATGCGTCTAGTTTTAAAGTTAGTTAAATACCTTCAAAGTAAATTATCCTGCCGTTTAAATGGGCGATTTAAATTTTTCTCATATTAAATGAAAAAACGTCCAAATAAATGCAGGACGAGAATCTGTGGAAAATATCCTGCGTAATACCTGTGCTAAAAATAACTTTTTGCAATATGTAACCAACCCATAAACCATCCATTGTCGGAACCAACCTTTAAACCAACCATTGTCGGAAGCAACCCATAAAGGGAATAATACTATTTGGTTTTGAGTGACTCAAACTTGTGTGACTGTGTGATTTGAGTGACTCATTTATAACTAATATATCTGTAAACAAACCTTTCACTTCCAAATGCAAATTAGTCCAAAAAGTGGCAATTGTCTTTGGCTTTTAATAAATATACAATATTATCAGTTGGACAATTTGATCAGGTAAAAAAAATTATGAAACAGATAATCACATGTTAAAAAATGTCAACATGGTTACTGACTTATCAAATGTCGAACAATGACTTAGGCGTAAAAATAACTGATAATTTAAAGAAATTGTAATAAAAATACATATTGTTGCGTGCTTGCTCAAGTTTTTTAGACCGTTTCTAAAATATGAAACTCTTGTCTGTTCACCACAATATCATAAAGATATTATATGTGTCAAAAAAGTTCAAAAATTGTTTACACGTAAATTCTATACAGTAGTATTTGTAAGCCTTGTCTCTTATTCTGAAAGGATGAATTGTTTCGATCTTGAAAGCTTAAAAAAAAAGAGTACGCAGCGATAAAGCATGTCCTAACAGATACGCAATAAAGTGTCCCAATTTAGGTCAGTACGCGCAAAAGTTAGGCTACACACGTGACAAACAGGGTCCTGATTATATTACTCAAAAGCCTAATTTACAATAAAAAACGTGCTTCATTGTGTCTGAGCAATGTCTTTACAAATTTTTTTCTTTTATATTTTTATGTTTTATGAATTTTGTTATATCAATAGCCTTCGTCGTGAACTGCTTCAGACTTAACTTTACCATAAAACGCGTTCTGTGATCAACAGAAAGCGATGATTGTTTCTTGTTTTGTATCATCATTACCACGACAGGATGTGTCAGATTAATTATAAAATAATTTTAACTGTGATTTTTTTACACACAAAAACATTAATCTTTATGAGTCAGAGTCACGTTATTTTTACACTGATGTGACGCTTAATATCGTAATTAAGACAACTTTTTTTAGCCTTTTAAGGCTTTGTTAGTGATTTTACTTTAACTACTTTAAAAACCCTGGAAAAAAACTACTAAATATTCTTGATACTCATTAAAAGATATTTTATTTTAATAAATATTTTATTTAAATAAAAAATTTTATTCAAAAATAAATTTAGGATATACACAATAAAATTATTCATTACATTTTTAAAACATGTTATCTTAAAATTGTCAATTACATCCATTATATCGCTTACATAATGGATGTAACAGCATATAGCAAGGTAGTTAAAATTGCCGACTATACAACATGATATTATCCGAACATTAATGATGTAATTTATAAATGAACACAGTTTTTCGGTATCAATCAAATTTAGTGCATTTACAGGAGGGTTATAAATACAAACAAATCTATATTTAATGTTTAAATTGAAAACTATATCAATGCTAACTTGTTCGATAGTGTTAAAAAATCCCGGAATTTCATACATATATACATACATACACAGGTGTGCATTTCACATGAAGTTTAACAAAAAGGCCTACTCCTCCACCTATGCGGTTTCTGTCAAACCGAAAAAGTTGATAGATAGATTTTAGAAAGGAATGTTTCTGTAACAAATATAATATCGTCAGAAATTTTTGTTTTGTTATTTAAAGAGCAATTGTTGATTAGCTTACAACTTATATTGTTAATAGAATAATTTATGTCATTTAACACACAATAGGAATATCCTTTACTTGCCACATTTATTTTAAATTTTCATTATTAGATTTATGAACCAAGTCTTTTTTTATTACATACTGTCCATTTAAAGGGTCTGCGTTATCTTGCTGAACAGTTGTAACAGATATGTCCTTTAGTGCCTCTTACACCTAAAAACAAAAAAAATAGGATAAAACTTTATCAAATAACATTTTTAATTATGTATATTTATTTAATTACACACTTTCTGCAAAAAATATGTGGACTCGAATAAAATTCAAAGGCACGAACCAAGAATATATAACCCAGGAGAATTTCCGACTGTTCACCAAATTCTTGACCAACATTTTGCTAGAAAAGTCCCACTTCCAAATTTTTGTCGACTTTTCTAGCAACAATATGCTATTTTTTTGCTAGTTTATCCGAGCTGCGATTTTAAACACAGTTTTAGTTTTACTGCAGTGGGGATTGCGACTTTTTTTGCTCTGAATGCTGTGGCGCAGTGGCAGATCTTACGTCTTGCATACTGAAGGTCCATGGATCGAATCCACGCTGAGACACACTGCATTGTGATAATATTTTCTGTTACTATTGTTGCATGTAGTATTTGGTTGCGCTATTAGTGCTGAGTAACATCGGCCTTGCGTACCCTGTTTTATGCGAAATAAATAAACTTTTTACTTTTTTTCGCACTACAATTATTTTAGCACTGCGGTTCTGGCTGCATGACAAAAAAAAGACGATGCTAGTCTTTTTGATAAATAAACACACTTCGAAAGTTATTTTATTTAGTTTTAAGACGTTGGAAAGTCTAATTATTCTATTAAAATTAAGAAATTTGATATTTTAAAGTAAAAAAAATGACTTTTACATATTTATATACGATATTGTTGCTTCAGGTTTAATTTTTTTGTTGTGCAGCCAGACATGCAGTGTTAAAATAATTGCAGTCGCGAATAAAGCAGAATTGAGTACAAAACAAGCCAAGTTCTTACTGCTAGAAAACTAACGCTGTGTTTAAAATCGCAGCGTGGAAGAACAAGCAAAAAATGGCGGATTTTTGCTGGAAAAATCGCACAAAAATTTGCAAGTACGACTTTTCTTGAAAAATTTTGGACAAAAATTTAGTGTAGTAAGACATTCTCTTCTGTAATATATTCTTTCACAAATCAACAAAAAATATTGTATAAATATTTTTTCACTTCAGAGCTAAGCCTTTATAATGTACATTTAAATGAAAAAACTGTTGGGATTCTTTTTTCCGCTAAGAAGAGTTCACTCAATAGAGTTTTTTCAGTACATTTTGTACCACAATACAAAATTACTGAATAGAAACAGAAAATTAACTGATATAAAATAAAGTTTTGTTTTCACAAGGCGAACAAAAAAGCGCATATTATGCAATACATTTCCAATATGAAGCAGAACAAGTCGAACTTTTTTCGCAAAATTAAAAGCATATTCTGCTTTTTTTATTAAGAACACCCTATTGTTTTAATTTAAGGTTTGGTTATTAAGTTACAGTGGGTTAATGACCGCAGATTTTTAATTTTAAATTATTAGTCGAAAAACTTTTTTATCCAGTTAAATAGTTCATAAAGAATATCAATGCTTTTTTATCAATATCAAAAAAATATCAAATGGTATCAAATCGATGAACATAGTTCCTATCAAAAAATGGAAAAACATGTGGCTATATAGCTTCAACAAAAAAAAATTTTTATAGCATAAGTACGCATTTTTTCATTAGCCGCTTTAATCCATTCACTTAAGGCTGGTTCATACTTATGTAAAAACGTCCTTTGTCAAAGTCCAAAGGACGTTTTTACATACGTTTATACGCTGTGTTTGTCCTTTGGACTTTGTCCAAAGGTCGTTTTTACATAAGTATGAACCAGCCTTTAGAGTTACAAACAATTGTGTGGAAGTTGAACGTCTAGACAAAAAACCAAACTGTTCATCAGTAATAAGCTTATTTTTGTGAAAGTATTCTAGCATTTAATAGGACTATATTTTTTTCTTAAACTTTACACATTATACATTGTTAAACTAACTCCCCTGTAGTTTTTATCATTTGAAGCCACACCTTTTTTAAAGTTGGACTTACTATCGCTGTTAGCCAAATATTTGTTAGGTTCCCTACTTGCATATTCATTTCATACAAAATCTGCATAGAATAAACGATTTTAGAATCAATCATTTTGAGGAAAAAGGCCGGAAAACCGTCTAACGATCGTCAAAATTTGATGGTAGGTTTTTTATCGCTTTTACTATTCTATCATGCGAAAATTTCATCGTATGAACACCAATAATAGTTGTCAAAGTAATCAATGCATCAGTATGGTACGGCGTCAGTGCTTGGCGACTTTACCAATTTCAGCCGTTTAACATTGAACTGAATTAGCGCGTTGTCTCCTTTTCGCATTTAAAACTTTTTTGGTTTTAAAAATTGCAAAAAGTTTAGAAAAACCTATTTTGATGGATTTTTAGTTCGTGGTATAGCGATAAAAATTTTAAAAAAACAACATTTAATTAAATTTACTCTACTTACTACAAGCCAATGTTGTGTAAGCTATAAAAAGAAGCATTTGTAAAGTAACAATATATTGCACCATTGAAGCCATTTTTATCTGATTTTGAACAACCTAAAAAAATGAAGAAAAAAAACATACAAAAAATAGTTTATTTTTTCCTAGTTTGGAAAAAAAGCGTGTAAAAATTCAAAATTTAATTTGTAATATTGCCGAGAATGATCACACCGGATAACATTGTTACAAATAGGCAAGATCATCATAAACTATTTTTATAAATTTCATTATTATAAATTTCGTTATTATTTTATTATAAATTTTGTTATTTTTATAACTATTTTCATAAATTATAAACTTATTTTTATTTTCGACGTTTCGGTATAAAGGTTTTTTATTAAGAAATAAAGCAATTAATCGCGCTAAAGTGTTTTATTTTTTAATAAAAAACTACATATTTATTAAGAAATAAAGCAATTAATCGCGCTAAAGTGTTTTGTTTCTTAATAAAAAACCTTTATACCGAAACTGCGACAATAAAAAAAATCTATAAGGATTATGCCCATTGAACACAATACTATCATATTACAAATTCAAAAGTTCACATAAAAATTTAAACCTAAAAATCAAAAAACAATTTTTATGAAAATTTGGCATTTTTAAGTGATATTTTCCTGGTTTAAAAATAAAAAGATAAACAAGTAAATCTTAAATATATATATGAAAATATTGTAATTTAACATCGTAAATTTATTTACACATAATACAAAATTAAGTGAAAGTAAACTTTATAGAAACCAAGTAAAAGTAAAAGTTTTAAAGAACTAATTAAAATACAATACGTAAAGTATGTAATACAAGAACTTAATAGGTATGTATTACATACTTATGTTTGTTATTTTTATATTTGTTTTGTTTTGTTAAATTTATGTATTAATTTTGTTTTTTATATCATGTGTAAATAAATTTAGCAACTGAATCTTATTGTTATTTTACAGTACCCTACGTCTCGTCTATAACCTCTGAATTTTGGTTAGTGTGGTTCCTTCGTATCGCAAAATAAAGATTACAACAAAAATAAGTAAAATTAAAGTACCGGGTTTGAAATTTAAATTAATAATTATAATAAAACTTGTCAAACATAAATTTCAAAAAATTTATACATGTTTACAATTATTTAACTAAAGATACCGTTCTATTCATAAAACTTTTGGACCCGGTCCACGTTGAACTCGGTCCGTTTTGATCATAGGAAAAGTGGACTGGGTCAGTTTTAATCGTCGGAAAAGTGTACTAGGTCCGTTTTGTTTCACCTTGTTCTTGAACTATTTATTTCCTTTGATTTTCGGATTTTTACACTGAAAAAACTCTAAAAATTATGAGTAATTTTCGGATTTTTTTATGTGAAAATCCGAAATTAAATTTTAAAAGGTTAAAGATCAACTTTTGAAAACGGGCCCCAGTTCATTTTTCCAATGATCAAAACGGAACCAGTCCACTTTTTTGATGATCAAAACGAAACCGTATAAAAATGGACCGGGTTCAAAGGTTATATGAATAGCGCGAATAAATTCTATTGGGGTGAGAAATCGATGAGTGGTAAAGTAACCAGTCATTCTTTGAAAAAATATCACGTGCAGAGAAACACATGACGCAACTATAGGCAAATAAAATCTAGCTGACCGCGATATTTGCAGTATTGAATCGACTATTTAACAACAAAAACATTCAAAATTTTCAACTAAAGCGGGTTAATAATAAAGATTAAAATCATTATTTTAATAATTATTTATCAAATTACTTAATTTTGAACCTAAATGCAATTTTTTTAAGGACTATAGTCGATTGATTTATGTAAAAGGTTTGATAAAAGGTAAAAGGTGGAATTTTGATAAAAGGTGGAATTAAAAAAATTCTGCGTTCTTATTTGTTTAAAAAAAACGTCATTACCGCACAATTTTAATTGGTCCCTTCATGTCTGCATTCTAATTTTCAGCGTCAGCCGTTCAACCATAAATAATAATTGGTTACATAACCGCTGAAAACTTTTTAATTTTTCTCGCTCGCGGGTTTATTGTTTATTTCTTCTTGGCAAAGAGCGGTTACGCCCTTAATTTCAGCCTGGAAGACTTTAGTTTTACTTATTTTAATATTAATCAGGTTTTGATTAGTTTTTAAGTATTTTTTTATCGCTAAATATTGGATTAAATATTTAAATATCTTTAAGTCATTAATTTATAATTTGCTTAGTAAAAATTTCTAAAATAAAACAATAAAGAATGAATTTACCTACGGATTAAAAACCAATTTACTAAAGCAGTCAAAACAGGTAATAAAATTATTACGTTATCTAACTAGAACACAAGTAACTACAGTACAAATTATGGTATCTTTTAAATATTTGCAAGGTCAACGTTCACTTTTAAGGGTCACCTTTTCCGCGAATGTGTGCTGATTTAACCAACAGATTTTTGTATTTTACGCACGCAATTACGAATTATATGTGGATTGTCAATGGTCATTTGCATTATCTTTTAACGGTCAATTTCCGCGTTATTGACTGTTTTAAACTATATCGCTATCCATGGTTTTATTTAAAATAGTTCGTGTAACTAAATCATATTACAGTTTTCGGCAGAAAATAATTAAAAATCAAAGCTATTATTTTTGGCCTTATTGATTTTTTTTTGCTCAGCGTTATTTTCCTACAAGTATTTTTATAAATTTTTGCTCAGCGTTAATTGGCTGCAAGTATTTTTTATAGATTTTTTATTTTTAAATTTTTACTAAGCAAATTATAAATTAATGACTTAAAGATATTTAATATTTAATCCAATATTTAGCGATAAAAAAATACTTAAAAACTAATCGAAACCTGATTAATATTAAAATAACTACAACTAAAGTCTTCCAGGCTGGAAATAAGGGCATAACCGCTCGCCGCCAGAAAGAAGTAAACAATAAACCCGCGAGCGAGAAAAATTAAAAAAAGTTTTCAGCGGTTATGTAAACAATTATTATTTATGGTTGAACGGCTGACGCTGAAAATTAGAATGCAGACATGAAGAGACCAATTAAAATTGTGCGGTAATGACGTGTTTTTTTTAAACAAATAACAACGCAGAATTTTTTTTAATTCCACCTTTTATCAAAATATACATAAATTAATTGACTATAGTCCTTAAAAAATTTGCATTTAAGTTCAAAATTAAGTAAATTGATAAATAATTATTAAAATAATGATTTTAATCTTTATTATTAACCCGCTTTAGTGAAAAATCTTAAATGTTTTTGTTGTTAAATAGTCGATTCAATACTGCAAATATCGCGGTCAGCTAGATTTTATTTGCCTATAGTTGCGTCATGTGTTTCTCTGCACGTGATATTTTTTCAAAGAATGACTGGTTACTTTACCACTCATCTATTTTCACCCTGATAGAATTTATCCGCGCTATTCATATAACTTTTGAACCCGGTCCATTTTAGACCGGGTTTGTTTTGATCATCAAAAAAAGGACTGGGTCTGTTTTGATCATTGGAAAAGTGGACTGGGCCCGTTTTTGTTTTACCTTGTTTTTACCCTTTTACGGTTTTTAATTTCGGATTTTCACATTAAAAAATCGAAATTTACTCATAATTTAGAGTTTTCAGTGTAAAAATCCGAAATTAAAGGCCATAAATAGTCCAGAAACAAGGTGAAACAAAACGGACCTAGTACACTTTTCCGACGATTAAAACTGACCCAGTCCACTTTTCCTATGATCAAAACGGACCGAGTTCAACGTGGACCGGGTCCAAAAGTTTTATGAATAGAACGGTATCTTTAGTTAAATAATTGTAAACATGTATAAATTTTTTGAAATTTATGTTTGACAAGTTTTATTATAATTATTAATTTAAATTTCAAACCCGGTACTTTAATTTTACTTTATTTTTGTTGTAATCTTTATTTTTGGTCGAAGGAACCACACTAACCAAAATTCAGAGGTTATAGACGAGACGTAGGGTACTGTAAAATAACAATAAGATTCAGTTGCTAAATTTATTTACACATGATATAAAAAACAAAATTAATACATAAATTTAACAAAACAAAACAAATATAAAAATAACAAACATAAGTATGTAATACATACCTATTAAGTTCTTGTATTACATACTTTACGTATTGTATTTTAATTAGTTCTTTAAAACTTTTACTTGGTTTCTATGTGGTCCTTCGTTCAGTTACGTATGGCTTTAA
>JASAMX010014298.1:0-30108 GCA_030248175.1 Microlaimidae sp. YZB2_3 | reverse complement strand
CAGTTGTACAGTGGGGGATCGAAATCGAACACCCCCTAGCTTTCTAGGTGGTTCGACCAGGGTGGAAAATTTTGAAACCTAGAGGGGGGTCAGGTGGGGTCCAATGTCCGAAGCAAAATACTTTTAAACCATCAAAGGTTTAATAATAGTTTTTTATAAAATAATGCACATTTTATTGAATACAAAGTGATAGTCTGGCATAAAAAAGGTGTAAAAACATAAATTCAGTTAAAAATTCACGTTTTTGGAAGAAGCATTAATATAAAAAAGTACTTAAAATTTTCTCGAAAGGGGAGGAAGGGGGAGGTCAGATTTCAAAATCTAGAGGGGGGTCAGGGGCATACATGGGCAAGTTGGTCCGGAGTGGGGGGGGGGTTAAACCCCAAATTAGGGGGGGGGGTTAAAATCCGAGAAACGCAAAATACCCAGATCGTTTTTTTTCTGGAGTGCATTTTACCCATATCGTTTTTCGATTTTGAAGGAAAAATAGGTTAAAAACACTAATTTTACGTCAAAAAGCCTTTTTTATTGCATTTTTGAGCTTTTTATTGCTTAAAACATTCATTTTGACCTCAAAACTTAAGTTTGGAGGCAGTTAGAAGTCATTTTAAAGACATTTTTTTTCTTCATTTTTCCAAAATTGGGGGGGTTAACTTTTTCCCCCCCCCCCCACTTCTGAGTGGGGGGGGTTAAACCCCACTTCTCAGAATTTGGGGGGGGGGTTAACCCCCCCCAACCCCCCCCCCCCGTGCCCATGTATGGCAGGGGTAAAAAATTCGAAAATTTGTGGGGAGCGGGGCCCCTGGATTTTTTTAGGGGTAGGGGAGGGTGGACCCAACCTTACCTCTCCCCCCTCTTGTTCATCTATGGACACCCTTTCCGATTTTGGACGGCGAGGTCGAATGTTATTTGTGAAGTAATATATTTAAATCCGGTATCAGGCACCACCCATGTTTCAGCAAACAAACTAAAATAGCAAATTTATTCCGTTGAAAAACTCGCTTTATTCTGTCTTATATTTTCGAAAGTCACTATTTGCAAATTTTTTTTATGCAAATGTTCTTTCTTTGCAAAAATTAGCTACTACGTACTAGCAGAGATGATTACTTAATAATACAAATTAATTTTCACAAAATTAAGTTTTGGATTGGAAACTAACTGATCTCTGACCACAATAAATGATTTTGCAAAGGTTATTCAAAACTCCTAATTAAAATAAAAAAATAATTTTAATAATTTTTATTGTTACAGTACGTGCAGATTGTTTGTCGCATCTGAATACGTTTTTATACCTATACTTAATATAATTATAAAATAAAACAGGGTTTTTTTTTAAATATTGACCCAATTGATGATCTATTTAGTTGTCTAAAATAGTCAGCTAAAAAAAAAATTTGAATGATATTATACTGACCGCTGGTCAATTTAGGCGGCTGTAGGGGCGTAGCCAGGATTTCGGAAAAGGGGGTTGTACTCCAAATTTTTGCCCTTCGCGCTAAGTGATTCTATTTGCTGTTATTTGCATTGTTTTTTTAAGTTAAAATTAAAAAAAAATAGGTTTAAAAAGATAGAACATTAAAAATCGTGCGACAACACAAAAAAATTTTCAAAAATTGTCCTTGAATTCATTAGAAATATCACTTAAAAGTTGTAAAAAGGTATATAAATGTCGAGCGCTGAGCGGAGCGAAGCGCAAGAAAAATTTTTAAAATTGTTCTTTTGGGACCCCCAAATTCTTACCTCCGCCAGCCCAAAAGGGGGGGGGGTTACATACAAACCCCATAGCCATAACCCCCCTCTGGCTAACGCCCTTGGGTGACTGTGCTTTTCTTTTAATGGTCTCCTCCAGATAGTAAACTTCGCCGTTTTCTTGGTTAAAATTCCAAAACTGTCTTTAAATTGCTAGTCGATTTTATATCGCTAAAGTACCCACCTGAAATCAAGTTTTTTAATCTTTTTAAATGACTAAAATACATTCCCAAACCACCGGGGGAATTTTTTACCCCAAAACCCCTAACGGAACTGCGGAACTCTCGGAACACCGGAACCGGAATTGAGATTTTTCAAAAATCTGGAACAGAAACCGGAACCGGAATTCCAAATATTCCCTCAAACCATACATGGGCAAATTGGTCCGGAGTTGGGGGGGGGGGGGGGTTAAAATTCGAAAAACGCAAAATACCCATATCGTTTTTTTTCTGGAGTGCATTTTACCCATATCGTTTTTCGATTTTGAAGGGAAAATAGGTAAAAAACGCTAATTTTAGGTCAAAAAGCCCTTTTTATTGCATTTTTGAGCTTTTTATTGCTTAAAACATTCATTTTGACCTCAAAACTTAAGTTTGGAGGCAGTTAGAAGTCATTTTAAAGACATTTTTTTCTTCATTTTTCCAAAATTGGGGGGGTTAACTTTTTCTTCCCCCCCCCCCACTTCTGAGTGGGGGGGTTAAACCCCACTTCTCAGAATTTGGGGGGGTTAACCCGCATACATGGGCAAGTTGGTCCGGAGTGGGGGGGGGTTAAACCCCAAATTAGGGGGGGGGGTTAAAATCCGAGAAACGCAAAATACCCATATCGTTTTTTTTCTGGAGTGCATTTTACCCATATCGTTTTTCGATTTTGAAGAAAAAATAGGTAAAAAACGCCAATTTTAGGTCAAAAAGCCCTTTTTATTGCATTTTTGAGCTTTTTATTGCTTAAACTATTCATTTTGACCTCAAAACTTAAGTTTGGAGGCAGTTAGAAGTCATTTTAAAGACATTTTTTTTTCTTCATTTTTCCAAAATTGGGGGGGGGTTAACTTTTTCTCCCCCCCCCCCACTTCTGAGTGGGGGGGTTAAACCCCCCTTCTCAGAATTTGGGGGGTTAACCCCCCCAACCCCCCCGTGCCCATGTATGGTTAACCCCCCCCAACCTCCCCCCGTGCCCATGTATGTATTATACTGACCGCTGGTCAATTTAGGCGGCGGTAGGGGCGTAGCCAGGATTTCGGAAAAGGGGGTTGTACTCCAAATTTTTGCCCTTCGCGCTAAGTGATTCTATTTGCTGTTATTTGCATTGTTTTTTTAAGTTAAAATTAAAAAAATTAGGTTTAAAAAGATAGAACATTAAAAATCGATCGACAACATAAAAAAAATTTTCAAAAATTGTCCTTGAATTCATTAGAAATATCACTTAAAAGTTGTAAAAAGGTATATAAATGTCGAGCGCTGAGCGGAGCGAAGCGCGAGAAAATTTTTTAAAATTGTTCTTTTGGGACCCCCAAATTCTTACCTCCGCCATCCCAAAAGGGGGGGGGTTACATACAATACAAACCCCATAGCCATAACCCCCCTCTGGCTAACGCCCTTGGGTGGCTGTGCTTTTCTTTTAATGATCTCCTCCAGATAGTAAACTTCGCCGTTTTCTTGGTTAAAATTCCAAAACTGTCTTTAAATTGCTAGTCGATTTTATGTCGGTAAAGTACATACCCACCTGAAATCAAATTTTTTAATCTTTTTAAATGACTAAAAATACATTCCCAAACCACCGGGGGATTTTTTAACCCCAAAACCCCTAACGGAACTGCGGAACTCTCGGAACACCGGAACCGGAATTGAGATTTTCCAAAAATCTGGAACAGAAACGTGAACCGGAATTCCAAATATTCCCTCAAACATCCGGAACCCGAAACCGGAAGCGCTTATCACTGGAAATTAGGGTATAAAACAAAAGTGAATATATGTTCACGTAATTCCCAGGGGGCTATTTTTAAGCAATTTTTGGTATATATTTAAAAAAAGTTTGTCCCCCAGACGCAGACCCCCTAGCTGACGCTTCGCGTCACCTGGCGCCGTTACGCGGCGCCGCTTCTGTGACATGTATTTTATCCCCAGACTCCCTCAAAGAAAATCTTGGCTACGCCACTGCAGCTACCCATTTATCCGCTCACTCCCAAGGCTCTTTTTCGTCCCCCCAAAAGGCACCTCCCAAAAAGAAATCTTGGTTCTCGTACTAAGACGAGGGGCTATTTTCTATTTTTTTTGATTCCGCTAAATCAACCAATATGATTGTTTGTTTTGCTATCTGTGTAGTACTTATTACTTATAAAAATTATTGTACTAACTTTGAAATAACATTAGCATCAGGCAACATAAATAACGAGATATATGTATGTATACTATAGAAAGTCACCGCTGAGCGAAGCGAAGCGGAAAAAATTTTTGGTTATTGGGGGTCCATTGGGGTAGGTACTAAAATTATTTTAAATTTTGGCGCCGAGCGATTAGCGAGGCGCTAGAAAATTTTGAATTTTTAGCCTCTGAAAACCCCCAAATTTTACTATCTGACGACCATTTCGGGGGGGGGGGCCGCCCAACGACTATCCTTATTTTTCCTCCTGTCCGACCGTTTCGGGGGGGGGGCGGCCGCCTTCCCCGCCCCCCTTGGTTACGTCCCGGTGTTCGACATTAATTAAAAATTATAACTTCTAAATTGGTCAGGAGGGGAGAGGGGTCGTCCTCACTAGGGAGGGTCAGGCCGGACCGCTCTCAAGCTTTGGGGTGGGAGGGGGCCTGGATTTTTTCTAGGGGGGGGTGGACCCCTCTCTGTCCCCCCCCCTCCGAAACACCTATTGAAGTCAGTGAAAACATTCCGCCTTGAGCGCTGGAAACCCTGGGACTCCATCCTAAGCCATTTTGTTCTTTTTTCAAATAAGTGTATATACTGGTTGGTTAAGTGTACATTTTTTTAATCTTCATTTCCCAACTTTAATTGGGCGGTTTGTGAACGGAAGATTACTTTATTACATTTTTACCAGATATTATAATATTTTTGTTTAGGAATTCATCGGTCTGTTGATGCCGCCATTAATCAACAAATGGAACCGGTTAAAAGACGATGAAAAGGAACTTTTCCCTCTATTGGAATGTCTCTCCAGTGTCGCGACCGCGCTTCAAACTGGTTTTTTGCCATATTGCAAACCCGTGTTTGGCCGCTGTTTAAAATTAATTCAGACCAGCATAGAATTGAGCGCGGTAAGCTAACTTTTGAAATATACTTGTTGAACAGGGGCGTAGCCAGGATTTTGGAAAGGGGGAGGTTGTACTCCATACAACTTTTTCGAAAGGGGGGTTGTACTCCAAATTTTCAAAATACCGTAAAAAATACATTAAAAAAGGGTAAAAAAATTTTGCGCTTCGCGCTAGGTGATTCTTTTTGTTGTTATTTGCATTGTTTTTTTAAGTTAAACTTGAAAAATTTCCGGTTTAAAAAGGTATAACATTAAAAATCGTGCGATAGCACGAAAAAATTTTCTAAAATTGTCTTTGAAATTCGTTAAAAACATCACTTAAATGTTGTAAAAAGGTATATAAATGTCGAGCGCTGAGCGGAGCGAAGCGCGAGGAAATTTTTTAAAATTGTTTTCTTCGGACCCCCAAATTTTTACCTCCGCCAACCCAAAAGGGGGGGGTTGCCACCCCTACAACCCCCCCCCTGGCTACGCCCTTGTTGTTGAAATTTCCAATTTTTTTACTATTTTTGTAGATTATGTTCATACATGAGCTTGGACCGGCAACCCTATCCCCCTAGCTTTTTAGGGGTGGTCGACCCGGGGTAGACCAGTTTTAAATCCAGAGGGGGGGTCAGAGGGGGTCTGGTTTCCAAACAAAGTCACACACATAAAATCAGTTATTTGAGTTTTTTAGCACTAGTATAGAATTTTATATACTAAAAATAGGCTATTTATGTATAAAAAGAGTACAAAAGTATTGTTTTTTACTACAAAACCATGTTTGTGACAGTAAATTTTGACCTAAATTCATACCCAAAATTTGGCTCGGAGGGGGGGGGGTGAGAGGGTCGATTTCGAATTCCAGAGGGGGTGGAGTGCCAAAATTAAAAAAAAATTTGGGGGTAGGGGGCCATAGATGAACAAGGGGGGTAGGGTGAGTCCACCCTCCCACCTAGCCTCGAAATTTTGCCCCCCCCCCCCCTAGAAAAAAATCCAAGGGTCCTCCCCTCCCCGCAAATTTTCGAATTTATTACCCCTGACCCCCCTCCAGTTTTTGAAATCTGACCCCCTCTCCACTCTCAAGAAAATTTTAAGTACCTTTTTTATACAAAATTTTCTTCCAAAAACGTGAATGTTTAACACAAATTCATGTTTTTACACCCTTTTTATACCTGAATATCGCTTTTTATTCAATAAAATGTTGTATTATCTTAAAAAAAACTATTATTAAATCTTTGATGGTTTAAAAGTATTTTGTTTCAGAAATTGGACCCCACTGACCTCGCTCTAGGTTTCAAAATCTTCCACCTCGGGTCGACCCCCCTAGAAAGCTAGAGGGGTTCGATCCCTCTAGGACCCCCTCCTAAAATTTGAAATGTCATTTACCCGGGGTAAACACCCCCCTAGCTTTTTGACCGTGTTTATCTATGGGGGGCCTAGATTTTTTTCTATCTATGGGGGAGTCCAAAATTTCGATAGGGGGTGGACTCCACCCTACCCCCCACGCCCCACCCCTATGCTAATGTATGATTATGTTCCATTATTTTGAATGTAAAAACAGACGTGTGCACAGTCTGAAAATCCCCCCCCCCGCTTTATTGAAGAATTTGCCCCCCTCCGTTTTATGGCCCCGCCCCCCGCCCAAAAATAAAAAAGTACCCAAAATTATGGCGCCATTTTTAACCTATTATGACGCCATTATCGCAAATTTTTGCAGTTTTTAGTCTATTTCAATGCATTTTAGACCTATTTTTAGCTTAATTTTGCTTTTTATTGTCTTTTTTTCCTTTGTTTCTTCATTTTTTCTCCACTGCTTGCCCTCCCCGTTTCAAAAAAGTTTCCCCCGTGCTTCCCCCCGTTTTGGAATTGTCCCCCCCCTCCCAATAAAACCTCGGAGGCAGTGCACAGGTCTGTAAAAAAGGTAGAATAAATAATAGAAGCGTTGTAAAATACGTTGTCGTTGTGGTAACTTCTCGTGTCATGAGAGCAACCAATCTATATAACTCCACGTGTTAGTTCCTTAAAGTTTTATTTGGTTTCTTTTAGGACTACATTTTAACGTGATAAACACAGATATAGTTGTTATTATTAATTTTAACATTTATCCCTCAGTATTTTATACTAAAAAGACCAAAATACCTGGCTTTATATTCCCTACAGGAAAATCAAAGGGCTTCCTGTTTTTTTTTTAAATTTAGATGTTAAACCATCTTTATCCCATCAGGAAATTTTACCTCCCAGTCAACGATCATTAAACGAAATCGTGGACCATTGTTGCTGGTTTCATTATCTTTTGAAAAAAAAACGAATCAGCAATGATATACATGACCAACATCAGACCTGTGCACTGCCCCCCCGGGGTTATAATGAGGGGTGGCAATTTCAAAACGGGGGAGGAACTTTTTTGAAACGGGGGCAGGGGGGAAAGAAAAAAAAGAGAAAAAAGAAAGGAAAAGGGAAAAAAGACACAAAAAAGCGAAAATAAGGTAAAAATAGGTCTAAAATAGCTTAAAATGCATTGAAATAGGCTAAAAACTGCAAAAATTTCGCAATGATGGTGTCATAATAGGTAAAAAATGGCGTCATAATTTTTGGGTACTTTTTCATTTTTCCGCGGGGGGAGGGGCAATAAAATGGGTGGGGGGCAAATCCTCCAATAAAGCGGGGGGATGGCATTTTCAAACCGTGCACAGGTCTAAAACATTGTTCTTTATTTACAGTGAAGAACATTTAAAACAATGAATTTGGTTTACGAAAAATTTATGAGTTTACAACTGTAATGTATCTTTGAAGGAGGCGCCGATTTTCGCTATAAACTTTCGAATAATAAAATGTCTATTGTTTACGTAAAAATAGTTGCTGAATAAATAAAAATGGTAAAGTGTTAAGTGAATTGTTTACGTAAAATAGTAAAAATTATTAAATTTTTTTTCGTCATTTTATTTCAATTTTTACAGGCGGCAGCGGAGCACCCGAACGAAATTGAACCGCCAGAAAAGGACTTTTTGATCGTGGCCCTGGATCTTCTGAGCGGAATGGCAGAGGGGCTGGGTCCTCAAGTGGAACCCCTCATCGCCGAATCCAACATCGTACAGCTGCTGTATCAGTGCTCGCAGGTATCAATATTTAAATATCTATTATATTGACAATTATTTATATCAATTATAGACTTTTTTGGAGGGTGTCCGAAAGGTCTACCCCCCACGCGTCGAAATTTTGGACTCTTCTAGAAAAAATTCAGCCCCTCCCCCTGCCCTATCTATAATGGAAATCCGGACTACCCCCTCCCCGAGCTTAAAAATTCAATAAAAAGGGTTTTTGACATAAAATTAGAGTGTTTTTCAACGATTTTTGCTACAAAACCAAAAAGCATATGGTAAAATGCATCCCAGGAAAAAACGATATGGGTAAACAAAACGTGAAATGCGTTCCTCTATTTTTAACCCGCCCTAAATCTGAGTTTAACCCGCTCCCACACCATTTCAGGTCCAGAGCACCTAAATTTAAAATTGGCCACCCGGAATTTACTTCCTTTTAAAAAGCCTGGACTCCTCTAGAAGTTTTTTGTTATGCATTAAGGGGTGGTCCCATAGGTGGGCAGGGATGAGGGTTGGGGGGTTATACCCCCCCTCAAAATTCTGATTATAGCCGACACCCACCCCCTAAAATTTGAGGGTAGGTACCCCGGACACCCCCCTAAAATTTTCGGGCGTCTTAGTACTAAAAATGCTATAACGGGGTATTTAAGAAGGTATACCCCAACCCAAACCCCCTCCCCAAATTTCGGGAATCAGGTATAATCCCCCCAAAAAAAAATCCGGAAGGCATGGGTGGTCCCCCCTTTTTTCGTGTTCGACCAAAATTATGTATAAAATCAAAAATAATTCTACAGATTTTTTATCAGTGATATTTTCTAAAGTTTTATTTGCGCGGAAAGAAGGTTTTGCGTGATCGCAGATGGTATTTCTGCACGTCTACTAATTGGTATCTCAACAAAAGAATGTACAACATATTTGCGAGCGGATTGATTGACGCGCGAAAGTCCGAACCGCTTGAAATTTGAACCTTCTGAAATGGAGATAGTACCTTTTCCTTGGTGTTATACATGGGCATGGGGGGGGGTTAACCCTCCTCCAAATTCTGAGATGAAAGGTTTAACCCTTCCACCCACTCAAGTGGGGGAGGGGAGAGAAAAGGTTACCACCCACCCCCCCTCCCCAATTTTGAAAAAATGTAGAAAAAATGTCTTTAAAATGACATCAAACTGCCTTAAAACTTAATGTTTGGGGTCAAAATAAATGTTTTAAACAATAAAAAACTCAAAAATGCAATAAAAAAGGCTTTTTGACCTAAAATTAGCATTTTTACCTATTTTTTCTTAAAATCAAAAAACGATATGGGTAAAATGCGTTTCCCGAATTCTTACCCCTCCCCCTCCTCCTTATTCAGGGTTTAGTTCCCCCCCTCACTCCGGACCAACTTACCCATGTATGCCTGGTGTATATAATATAAATTACAAGAGGGTGCTTGCCTATTTCGCTTTCATTGTTTATGTTTTCTGGTAAAGAAACAAAAAGTTTTAAACCCCTCTGGTGCTCGTGGTTTCCTTATTATTGTGGTTTTATTGTAATCAATCAATTACAGAACTGTACCATTTACAAAATTGTTTGGTGTTTCAAATAAATCTAAAACTGAGCTGACTGAGTCTAAGTCGTTAATTCTTAAATCTCACGCAACTAAAATTAAGGTCTGGAAAATGCGTTCGCAAATCTTGGCTCCCCTTTATTCCTTGTTTGGAAAACGCACAAGAAAATAATATATCATTAAACGACATCTGATGTCAACAAATTATTTTTTATGTAAGATTCATCGATTGAAGCTGCTGTTTGGGTGATTTTAATTTTTCTAGCTAGTTAAAGTCATAAATCACCTTAAATCTTTCGTAAGGCTCCTAAAAAAGAAACGATTTTTAGGTTAGAATGAGTTTAACCAAAGGTGGATAATACGATAATCCGGGACAAAGGTGTGACACTCGTGTTTAACAAACGCGGCCATGCGAAAGACAACCAGCGGACGGACGGGTGTCATCGTGACGGACGGGTGTCATCGTGACGGACGGGTGTCATCGTGACGGACGGGTGTCATCGTGACGGACGGGTGTCATCGTGACGGACGGGTGTCATCGTGACGGACGGGTGTCATCGTGACGGACGGGTGTCATCGTGACGGACGGGTGTCATCGTGACGGACGGGTGTCATCGTGACGGACGGGTGTCATCGTGACGGACGGGTGTCATCGTGACGGACGGGTGTCATCGTGACGGACGGGTGTCATCGTGACGGACGGGTGTCATCGTGACGGACGGGTGTCATCGTGACGGACGGGTGTCATCGTGACGGACGGGTGTCATCGTGACGGACGGGTGTCATCGTGACGGACGGGTGTCATCGTGACGGACGGGTGTCACGATAAATAGTTTGAAAACCATGTTTCTAAAGATATTTATTTAATCTTCTTGGCTGGCTTCCAAACACTTAGCTCAGCATTCTCAAGAATATAATATAGATGTAATGCATAAATAAAAAGAATTATGCTTTACAGTAAAAGCATAAGTCACTTAGTTTTAAAGAAAGTAGTTTGACATAATCATTTGCTTTTTTTGAAACATCTTTTAAGGTTTTAATGAGTTTTTTCTCCACTTATTCAGGTGTTATTTTGAGTACCGAGCGAAGGGGGATAAATCTTTACTGGATGTATTTAATGAGCCTTCTTCCTTTTCTTCAAAAAAATAATAATAAAGTGGCAAATAAAAAAATATCCCCAAAATTAAAACAAAATGACAAAGGAGCATGGAATAAATCGTTAAAAACCTTGAATATATTTTATACTTTACAAATTAAAGGATTGTAAAGAACAGAACAAATGCATATTTTGTAATTTTTTTTAAATAAGAAATACAAAAAAACTAAATACAAACTAATACATTTTTTATAAAAAATACCGCAGATTTGTCTGGATTTTAATGCAAAATAAAGTTCAGTTTACATTATTTTTAAAAATTCCCCAAAACACAAAAGAAAAGTAAAAATATTGTCTATTAAAAATATACGGTAGCGCAGTGGATGGTCTTTGGATACGCATTTGAGGGTCCTAAGTTCGAACCCCTCCTAGGCAAATTTCTAACATAAACATTAATGTTTAATTTCATTTCTTTATTTTTTTACATGAAAAAAAAACCCGAATGAAAATAACGAATACTTATTTTAAAGAAATTACAATTGTGCACATTTGCATGTCATATCCTTTTGCTTCTTTCACGTATCATTTTTAAACTAAACTGAAAATTTTTTTGTTCCTGGTTATTTTTTAAACAAATAGTCCTTTTAAGTAATTGTGGGCATATTTTTCATATTTTTTAATTTATTTTATGACAAATTAATACAAATGCAACTTCTTAATTTGTTTTCGTGGTTTTTTTATATTAAAAGAGGTTAAATTTGCCCTTATTTAAATTATTTAAATTTGTATGAATGTGATTTTATACTAGCATAATAATATATTTGTGTTATTTATTCTGGTTTTCACGCAGCATCTGTTTTTTGTCGCTTATTCGAGTTTTCAAAAAAGGTACGGTATTAATTTGTAAGTTTTTGAAAGTCAGCCAGCAAGTCAAAATATGTTTAAAAACATGGTTTTTAAAGCATTTATCGTGACACCCGTCCGTCACGATGACACCCGTCCGTCACGATGACACCCGTCCGTCACGATGACACCCGTCCGTCACGATGACACCCGTCCGTCACGATGACACCCGTCCGTCACGATGACACCCGTCCGTCACGATGACACCCGTCCGTCACGATGACACCCGTCCGTCACGATGACACCCGTCCGTCACGATGACACCCGTCCGTCACGATGACACCCGTCCGTCCGCTGGTTGTCTTTCGCATGGCCGCGTTTATTAAACACGAGTGTCACACCTTTGTCCCGAATCATCGTATTATCCACCTTTGGTTTAACGATATTTCATAGTCTTTTGCATTTTTCACAGGTTCGGGTTTAGTAAAAAACAGGATCGTTTTAAGTTTTTACCCACGATTTTATTATGTATGTTACCTGTATTTTTTCCACTAATTCTTGTAATATAATTAATTTTAGGACAATACGTTGGAAGTTAGACAGAGCTCCTACGCGCTGCTTGGAGATTTAGCTAAAGCTTGTTACGGCCATGTTAAGCCGTTTATTCGTAAGTATTGTTTGTTTTAAGAAAATAGGCACTGTGCCCCCTCTTTAGATTTTATATAGTGGGATTCAAAATTTAAAAGTTAGGAGAAGTAATTTTAAAAACATTGTCTCGTTTTTTGCATTGCTCAGCTGTAATTAAAAGTACTCTTTTTTCAGTTGTTAAGATTTTGGAAATCGAAAATTTCAAGGCATCAAATTGTTTTTAAAAACGTTTTTCTTGGTTTTATAGATTTATTTTTATTGAATAATAGGAAAATAATTAAGTATGTGACATAAACAAGAGCGCGGAAATTTTTTTAGCCCTTTTATAACGTTTAGGATTTAGACTCCCTCTTTTGTAATTTTGTTCAGGGTAGGACCCCCCTTCCGAAATTCTGGCTACGCCCATGGACCCCACCATGCCCCATATTCATGTATGACTGTCTAAGTCTAACTAACAGTTTGTTAGAATTTATGATTTCAATTCATAAGAGCCATTGTTTATAGTGGTTTTACAATTTATATGATTACAATTAATTGTAGATGCGTTTTTACCAATTCTGGCTCAAAATCTGAATCCAGACGCCATTTCCGTATGCAACAACGCTATTTGGGCCATTGGTAATTTCTTTAATCTTTTAAATACTTCATTTGTTTAGTTTCAATTATTTATTTTCTCCGAACACTTCTTTAAGAAAAAAATTTTAAAAACAACAAACAAAAAAACGAATGGAGAAGATAAAATCTTACTTGTTTGCGGTGGGTATGTTTTTGTCAATACACATCAGCAAACTGACCGCTATGCGAAACAAATACAAACAATACAACATCTTTTTACATGCACACACATTAACACGACCTTGGGACCAGAGGACCTTTGGGCGAACCGCGCAGCGGTTGCTGATTTCCTCGAGAGTGGGAATAGGGAGTGAGCAAGGTGAGGAGCGCGCCAGACGGAACCAACCAAGGTTGAACAAAACCCTGGTTACTGGCAAAGGACAACGATGTTTTTGTCAAATTTACATCATAAGTAGATAGGATACAATTGGGCCAATTTTGTTTAATATATTCCCAAAAAGTATTTAAGATTTAAAATTTACCCAAGAAAGGCCCCTTTTTGATTGCCGTTTGGTTGGCTTTTAATATTTTACAGTTTATGTAGCGTATGATATTTTTAATGTATTTCCTAATTTTGCCTTTTAAAAAATTGTATGTTTTCAACAGTCAGCACCATTTTGGATTATTATTTTAAGAAATAAGCCGATCTAAAAAAGGTCGAAAATTATTATCAGGAAAAAATGTGTAAGCAAAAAGAGCAGTTGGCATCGCTAAAAAAAACCTGGGGTGGTATGCTGAATATTTAATCCGACTTAAAATTAATCTGAGATTAGCGAATATCGACACACAGTAAACATACTAACAGTATTGATTGAATAATCTAGGTTATAAAGTTAATAGACTTAATCTTAGATTAAATCGGCATTAATTCGAGATTAGCAGGAAAAACCCGCAAATTTTTAATCCACCTCCGGAGGGGCTTTAAAAATTTGCATAAATTAACAATTTAATCTCGAGTTAGTGACGATTTAATTAGATTTAATCTCAGATTAAATTCGTTAAACTAGATTATCTAATCAATACTGCTAGTATGTTTACTGTGTGTCGACAATCGCTAATTTCAGATTAACTTTAAGTCGGATTAAACCTTCCGCATACCACCCCTGATCAATTTTTAAAAGACCTTAAAATATTCCCACGCTTATATTTCCAAAAGTTACCTATCAATATCCATTTGATTGCACTGATTACCGTTAAAATACAGCGCTGATAAATATAAATGATCGATTTTTAAAACATTTTGTTTTACTTTTATAAAAAATATGTTTCATTATTTTTTTAATTAGGTGAAATCGCAATGCAAATGGGCACCGAAATGAGGCAATTCGTCCCCGCTTTTCTGCCGGCGCTCGTTTTAACTATCAACCGCGACCGCACACCCAAGACACTGTTGGAGAATACAGGTATCTTATTTTTTGCTGAATTCTTGTAACTTATCAATAGCAAGCAATATTCCCGCACCCAAGATATTTTTGGAGAATACAGATTTTTTTTCTTTTTGTGTTAAGAAATTAAAATTGTTTTCGATCCGTATTTAATATTGTTCTAACAGAAAACATTACTAGCATTTAATTCAATTTTTTTCCTTCGTTTTTTGTGTTTTATGTTTTAATTTACATTTTTTGTTGAATATATGCAAATTTATGGCCTTAGTTAAAATCAGCAATATGACTAATATCAGTTAATTTTATCAACGAGAGTAATAAATTCTCAACTTTACGATTTTTTTATCCACATGTGGCCAAGGTTACACCCCGAATAACTGTCAAAACTGTGTACCTGATCCTCCTTTCGCTTCGCTTTAAAATTTTGCTGTACCTCTGTACCATACATGGGCGGGAGGGGGGAAAACCCCGGGGCGGGGTAAAATGCATTTCTAGGATTTTCAACCCCCCCTAAATCCGGGTTTAACCCCCCCCTTTCCGGGCCAACTTGCCCATGTATGCTCTGGACATACTCTCAAAAACAGTTCTGGGGTGTTTTACTTAAAATAAGGTTTTGGGAAAAATTTCCTCTATAATTTTCGGCTCTACTTTTTTGTTTAGTTTCCATCTCCTCCACCCTCTCCAAAAAGGCTGCCTACCTATAATTCTAATCCCAAATTCGCGCTTCAAGGTTGACTTTCCCCTCCATAAAAACCCAGTGTGGTGCGGGGGTCTGTTCTGTCTAGACGTACCAATTATTGTGTTTAGAGGTTTGTGTATTATCCAACCTTCCGAGCCCATTTATAAAAACTTATTATTCTCAAACCATTGTTGTGTTTTTTCCGTTTTTTTTTCATTATTAATTTTTGTATTTTTGTTTGTTTTTTTTTGTTTAGCGATCACAATCGGGCGACTGGGGCTGCACTGCGCGGCGGAGACGGCCCCTTGCCTCCAGCAGTTCATCCGCCCCTGGTGTCTGGCTCTGAGAAACATACGGGACAATGCGGAAAAAGAGAGCGCTTTCAGGTACTCTCGTCGTATTGATGTTTTAGAAATACGACACTCTACCGTTATAAACTTGATGTTAAAATAAAAGACAATTTGTAGCTACTAACAATCGAAGATCCCACTTATCGAGTTAAACATGAAAAACTAACGTCAAACTAATCAAGTACGGACTGAGACAGTTTCAAGATTAGGATACCCCTGCTTAAAACAATCCCAAAATTTAAGGACCGAATTAGCATTTTTAACAACAAAAAATAGGGGTTCTTGTATTTCTATTTAACAAAAAAAATTTTGAATGTTTGTTTGAAAACTTTCTAAACTTGTTAAACTTGTTTAAAAAATAAGTTAAAACGTTCTAAAATTGAACAATATTAAATATAGAAGACGGTTTGAAAAGTGAACCTGGTCCACAGTTTTCCCTCCAAAATAGAAGGGCATAATCCGAATAGACCCAGTATAAAATTTAAAATAAAATCAATAAAGGATTTTGCGAGGCACACACGGAAACTGTTTTGGGAGCACCTTAATAAAGCAGTTTTTAGTATTTCACGAGGGCTCTCTAATTTTGGTAATGTGAAAGAAACATTAGTAAATGGGTTCGGAATGCATGTGGGGAAAGTTAAACCCCGCTTCTTAGAATTTCTTGGGTTAATCAACCCCTCAATTCGTGCCCATGTATGCTCTGGGATTGTCCCGGTATCTTTTGTTTTTTGTTTTAAATTCGAAGGAATAACCTCCTGTTGTCGTTTGCCAACAACCAGAGCTTCCTTCAGCCCTGGTTTTTTCCGTCCGGCACGCTCCTTGCCTTGCTCACCCCCTCTTTTTATTCTCAGGGGGGATCAGCCACTGCTACGGGGTTCACTCACAGGGCTTCTGGTACCAGAGTCGTGTTAAACAGGGTCTGTATAAAAACCCCATGGGCAAATTCTCCATAGGCCAAAATCCCCATAAACGTTACAAAATCCCCATAAGGTGGTGTAAATTCCCCATAAATATAATGCGTTTGCAATATTTCCTTTAAATTTTTATACTTGGAAAATACAACAAAATTTTATCATGATAAAATTTAGCTTGATTTCAGGGCTTTGCTTAGGCTTAGGAAAAAAATAAAACATTTTTAATGCTTTTATGGTTAAAACATAGTTTTTTTTAATGCATTTTAGTTTGCAAACGCATTTCTGATTGTTATGGGGAATTTGCACTACTTTATGGGGAATTTCGCCATGAAGATTTTACACTACTTTTATGGGAATTTTGCACGTCATCGTTAAACAATAACCCCTTACTCCAACACTTCAAATATAGTATGTAATATATTTCTGCATTGAAATGCAGATATTTCTGCATTGAAATGCAGAAATATATTTGTTTAATATAAAATACAATTAAAATGTATTTTTATGGTTTTTTGTTGCTTTTCAGAGGCCTCTGTCTAATGATCAATTTGAATCCAGGCGGTGTGGTACAAGACTTTATTTTCCTCTGCGACGCCATCGCCAGTTGGAATCACCCAAATCCGGAACTGAAAGAGATGTTTACGCGGGTATAATCGATACAAATTCGCTTTATGTATTAAATAATTATCCATAGCCCACGGAGCTCTAGGGCGAAGTTGCAGTTTTCAGGTCTTAAGCAAGCCCTTTTTAGCTTATTTTAAAGTATATACAAAATTTTTTACAAACAAGAATATTTTTAATTATACAGCTAGTGTGTTAAAAAAATATATGTTTTAGTAAGGCTTATTTTTAGCGAGAGTTTAAAATCAGCTTTATTAGTTGCATTTAATGTCTGAATCTGTCTAGAGACTTCCGAAGCAGGATGGCTATATCTTTCCAGCTGTTATGTATCCATAAAACCAATATACCGAGTCATTTTCTATTATAGATTTTATTGTATTTTATTTATTTTTTATTTATTTTCTTTTTTGTAGATTTTACAAGGATTCCGAGAGCAAGTTGGGGACAAAAACTGGACAGATTTTACCGGTCAATTTCCGGAACCCCTAAGAGAGCGTTTGCAGCAACAGTACAGCGTGTGAAAACGGTATTCAAGCTTAATTATTGAATTTACTCTATTCAAGCTGAAATTCGGTATCATCTTTTTCAATCCCACTTTTGACTTTAGAATTAACGACTAAAAGATTTTTTTCTTCCGACCTAGTGCAGACCCTGCAGACAGATTTTACGATTTACAGTAAATTAAATCATGGGATTTTCGACGTGAAAATAGCAGAAAGATTCTGGTTTGTGATCTTCGAGTTCAAATGAAATGTAAATGTCGTAGGATTTTTTTTTTGTTGTATATTAGTGATGTTCCCAGGAGCTCCGGAACTGAGCAGTGTTTTTCAAAGTTCAGGACCTCCATTAATTTTTTTAAACTTATTAAAAATGATTAAAATAATCCTAAAAATTAGGATAAAATAAAATAACTTGAAACTCAAATAAGCTTGAAATTGCTCATCTATAAAGCAATGCTTCAAAGCTCCCTCCATTTAAGTCCGGTAATATTGTAGTATAGGAACATCATTATTGTATATACAGGCTAGAAAAATAAACGTTATCTGTAACGGACGCAATAGGTCAAAAGTAGGGGTTTTAAATTTAATATATTCGAAAATAGATAAGAAAATTTTTTTATAGCATTTCTATTTTCAAAAAGCAATAAGCTAACAGAAATGAAAATTTGTAATTGTTTTTTTATTTCTTCGCAAACACTGTTCATATTTAGTTTTTGAAAAAGTAAACTTTATAGTTGGAGTAGAATTATAACAAGTACTTATTTTTTTATTTTTCGGTTTGCACCACGCTTTGGGCTAAAAAATATATTGTAGTCTGCTTAAAATGAGCATCCGTAGACAAATTTGAATTGTTTTATTTTTAATTTTACAAAGTAACAAATAATTTAATTTATGTGAAAAATATAGTTGATATTGGTTGCTACACAAAGATATAATTATTACATTACTGTGTTCCTAAGAGCTCCGGAGCAGTGCTGCGCTTTTCGAAACTCCGTAGCAACACAAGGAACTGTGGAGCTTCGCCCTATTTTTTATTATAAATTTACAGAAAATTATTACAAAAAGTAATGCCATAGATTATTTTGTCAAAAATTATTAAAAATTAATATTTTTTTCAAAACTTGTTTTAAATTAAATGCACAAAGAATTGAAAATAATGTTATAAATTTTTTTTAAAAATTAATTTTAAAATTTTTCAAAATTTTTGAAAAAGAATGTAAAAATAGTCCTAAAAATTCAAAAAACTTAATTAAAGCCTATTTGAAACTTAGATAAACTTATAGCTTATTTAAGAAAGAAACTCCGGAACTTGCTCCGTTTTAAATGGCCGGAGCTCCTGAACATAATATTGGAAAGTAATATAAAAGCATCAATTATTGTGTATCAACTTAAGAGCGCGTTCTCGGAATATAATAATTACACAAGTTTTTATATCCAATGCACATTTTTTATACAGACTATAGTAGGTATTTTATTAAGCAAAGTCATGGAATGTGAACATAGTGTTTATACCCTTTTATATATATGTAATCATATTAGTTAATATTATGTTCAGTTTTTTAAAAGTTTATGGGTTTTTCGCAATTTTATCGTTAACTATTGTGTATGTACTTTAATAGGAACATAAATAAATGGTTGTTATTAAAACTGAAATTCTACGACTAAACCTAACAAAAAATTAAGAACTGCTGGGTTTATTAATGCTATATTTGAAATTATGTTTTTTGAATCTTTTTATTTGTTTTTGTTTTATTTTATTTACAATTCCAAACTGTAAATTCTAAAAGTTTTTGTAAAGTCTAAAAGTTCAGATCACCATTTATTTATATTTGCTGAATCTTAATTTACTTGTTTTGTTATGCTAAAAATAGGAACCTGCTGACTATCTATCAGAATCTTTGTGTTTACTCTGAAAATTTGAGTCAAAAATCAGGACCAGTCATTTTAAGATCAGTTTTTTTACCAACGTTACAGCTAATTTTTTAACTGTTTCTGATTATTGAAGCGAAAAAAGTTTCTAAAACCCAAAAGAAAAGGCGCAGCCACTGCTCAATGTTAAACTTTACTGCTCGTCAGGGCCGTCCGTATCCAGGGGGGATATGGAGGGATATATCCCCCTCAAATTCCGAGGAAGCGAAAAATTCCCTTTGGTTTTTGCAAAAAAATTGAGAACATATTTTTCCCATTAGAGTTTTTCGCGACATATTTAATGCATAAAAACATTAAAAAAAATCGAAAATTTTTTACTTCGCAGACATTGTTCTTCATTAATATCATAGGTACCAATTTCTAGATTTTACTTAATCGGTGAATAAATAATAATATTTGTAGCGAAAAGTCCTCTTCTTCGTATATAACATTTCTACATCCAGTTAAAAAATATTCATTGCATTAGCCCTGCTAGTAATGGCGTGCTTAAGACCGAAGCAGCCACCCCCACCCCCAAATACAGCGAAGCCAGATTTTTTTGTAAGGGGAGATTACATTGTTTTTTTTTAATTTTAGAAGAAAAAAATTTTTTTAATAATAGTTGAGAAACATTCCTAATGCATTTTAATAGTATATAAACAGTCAAAAACTCAAAATTTTCCCGCTACGCGGGAAGTTTAAATGGTCTATGGCTTTCAATAGTCAAGGCATATACATGTTTAAACTACTTTAAATAATAAATTAAAATTTATTAACGATTTTACATATTAAAAAAATTACATAATTATTTGTAATTTAAAGTGATAAAATCACGCTTTAAATGGATAAACAATCTATAAATTAATTTATTAAAATTTTTTAAATTTTATATCTTACATTTTTCAATATTCTGTAATTAAATAAATTTTTGAAGTGTCTTTAGGTGCCTCAAATAAATTTTTTTCCTGGGGGGGAATTCTGCCCCCCTGAACTTTTAACAAAGCTCCATAACCCTGCTGGAGGGTTCCAGCCCAGACCAGACCCCTTCAGAGTTAATTCCTTCCGGTCAAATTATCGAATTTAAAATTTTTAAAAAGGTTTCCAATAGTAGTTAGTTTTTTACGTTCTTTTAAAAAAATTTTCCTGAGGGGCGCCTTAGTTGGTGGGGGGGGGCTCCGCCTCCTTTTGTGAGATACTCTAAATATGCTCTTCATACACCTTTGGCTATGGTCCCTCCCTCAGACGTGACGTAACCCCCTTGGGCCACGTATTTTTTCTTTTCAGTATATCCCCCTCCCCCCTCAAATGAAATCCTGGAAACGGCGGTGCTCGTTACTGGCGATATTCGATATGACCCTCCTCATAGGTGGGAGGGAAGTAGAAATGTACTGGTGCCAGGTTTTTGGCACTAGTGCCACCCTGATTTTTCGGCCGTTGCCGGTGTCAAGGGACATGCTTTCTTCCCGGAAAAACTATCCCGGTATATTCTTTCCTTCCGAAAAGTCTATCAGCTGGTTCCTACAAATATATCTATAGTTCTACAGGCTTTTAAAAGCTTCGTCGTTAGTGTGTATGTGTATGTTAAGTCCTGTTTGGAAACACTTACTTTATTAAAATATGAAGTTGCAATAAATAAAACCCTGTCATTTAGAACCTGCTTAAGTGCGTTGAATTTTAAGAACACTTTTTTAAACATTTTAGTCATGCATTTTAGCACTTTAAGTGTTATTATATTCCTATAATATTGTTAAAAAACATTATTTTTTAATTGAAAATTTTTACAAAAGCAGATGCATCAAACCTAACTTTTAAAGAAAAATTCAAAATTTATGAGTTATTAGGCAAAATAATTCAAATTTATGAGTTATTAAAGAAAAATTCAAGATTTATGAGTTATTAAGCAAAACTTATCTGCTCTGATTTTATCTGATTCTAAATAAAATAAATAAATAAATATAATACAGCGGTTATTTTTAAAATATTTTGAAATAGTGGTTCTCTTATGCCATGCGTATACCAACCAGTTGTGTGTTTTTGTCTTGTTAACCATATTATAATGTGTTTGTCTAATAGGATATTGCCTCGTATACAAATGCTGAAAAATTCTATTAAATAATATAAATCTTTATTCTGAAATTTTAGTTTTATTTAAAAATTTCAATTAATTAAAAAAATGTATTTTAGAAAAAAATACTTTTCTTGAAATATATATTTGCCTCAAAAACGAATGGAATTTTCTGGTACGAAACGAGGTCTTGTATTCTTTTGGAATTATTGTTATTGTTGTGTCTTGTGTTTAGGCTCCCAAAGTATTCGTTGAAAAATTCGCAATTAAAGCGTTGCGTACTTAATTGAATTTTTACTGGAAAGCCCGGTGTAATGACGAATTAGGATATTTTAACAAAATAATGTTTGGTCTAAATAGAAGTGCTTAAGAAAAAAACGGAAACTTTTTAAAGATATTGCTACCGGGATTTCTCTTGAAAGTTAATTAAAATTAAACGATATTAATTATAGTAAATATATGTAACACTTAAATATTTAAATAAATCTGTATAATGTTTTTTATAGTTTTTATAAAACTAATTAATTTATTTAGCTATAAGCTAATTTTAATTATTGTGAGCTTTCACTGGTGCAGCTCTTGTTTAAATTTGGTTTTAATTTTTTACGTTTTTAACGATTAATATCTTAATGTGGTACTTAAATATAAGTATTATATATTATAATTGTTTTAAGGTAATGTAACATTAAGCTGGGTGGTTAGGGAGTAGGGTAGGGCATTTTTGTCACAATAAAAAACCGGTACTTAGTGTTGCAGCGTTAAAATTTACTCCTTTTTATTAAATTTTTAAAAAACACGGTGGCAATTCGATTGTACCATGTGGTCTGCAGAAAAAATTTGCATATTAATATAAAATTAAAATTACCAGTACGCTTAAGGCACTAATAAATAAAATATTTTTTATTCCCTTTCTACTTCAATTTTCAACGACATAAGTTTCAATAATAATTGAATCGGCATATTAGGTATGCATATTCTTCTTGAAGCCTTACAATAATAATTAAAACTCGTTTTGCAAACATATTTGGCAGACAATAACAACGAAAAAAATTTCGGGAACCTAAATTTTTCAGTGAAAATACAAAAAAAGTATAAAAAGCCAGCATTGTTTTTCTTTTTCCAGTGACTGTGTAAAATGAAAAATAAAAATGAGTAAATGTGAACATCTCTTAACAAATGGAGTTGATATATTAACATGTGGGTGTTTATTGTATGTAAAGTAAATGTAATTTATCATATAAATATGATAATTTTGAAAATGTTACCAGAGTGTAGTTAGCTTTTTATTGAAAATAAAATATTATAAAATAAGTGGGCAGGAGGGTACTTCGTTAGAATTCCGCCCCCTCCACCAAATAAACCTGAAAAGTACTGACATGATTTTTTTTATTTATGAATTAGATATTGCGTTTCGCTTAAATATTATTATATTCTAAAAATTTATATGTATATATCTTTTTTTTGCCAATTTATAAAAATGAATTAATGTATTTCGATATTGCCTCCTACTAAGCGTTTTTCGTTACCAAAAATAGTTCTCCTATGAAATTAAACTAGTCATCTCGCTATGATATACATAGGAATACTACTTACTTTTTTGACATAATAGCCTTTGTCAAATTAGTCTTTTCTATTCTGCATCTCAGACTTGACGTCTGTTGTTCAGGATTTTAATGAGATAAGTATGATAACCAATGAAAACGAAAAAAATACATTGTAAAATATGTTTAAAAAAATTGTTTTTATTTTCTTGTTAAGTTTTGTTTGTGTATTAATTAATTGGTTATCATGTGACGCTGTGTTTTTAAGAAAACAATTGCACAATTCAAGGGGCAACCCGACTTCGGTCAATTCAGAAACTGAGTTAATAACTACACTCTGTATTTTTATAATTGTTTAAATAGTGCTTTCATTTAATGGTAAATAACTTACCGGTATTATGCGTAGGTATTCAAGAATTGGAATATACAGACGGTCAGTTGAGAGTAGCAGTGTCGCACTTTAACTTTACTTAACTAATATATATGAAATTATTAATTTATAGCTAAAACTAATTACACATAAACCACCAAAGTTTTGGGTAGATAATAATTACAAACGATTTCCAGCCAGAAGATAAACAAAATGATGGTGTGCGTGTAAATTAAAAAAAAATGTGATGCCTCGACTAATCTTTAATTTTGCTTTAGCACCATCTGCCCAGTCAAACTGTTACCTCCGTTTTTTATAAATTTTAATGGCTGGTGTCCTTAAAACCGTCCATTAAAATGTTTTTAACTGTTCTATGTTCAAAAAAATATTTTAAAAAATTACCTCGATAGATATTTATAATTTCAAAGTTGGAAATTTTCAGAAATTTATGTTCATTAAAAATGAATACCGATACATAAAAGTTTTTAATGCTCCTGCGATAGGTTAGTTACATGTTTTGACTGTATATTCTTATTGTTAAAATGTTGGGTGGGTAATTCACTTGTGATATTTTTGCAAACTAATTATGTTTCCAATGTTATTTTGTGAATAAGGGAGGGTTTCTCTTATTTTATTTTTTTTTTGTATTTAATATTAAAATGCTCCAAATTAAACCATCGGTATTATTAATTTGTTTAATGTAAGGTTAATGTTAATTGATAATAATATGTACTTAATTTTATTAAAGATTAATTATATTAAATTTTATTAAAATGCTTTATGTTTGTGTGCTGTCTGCAATATCGTGTTGTGCTTCCGTTGTTTAGTTTTTGTTTATTATACTCGGTTAGTTTAAGCTTTTAAAATTAAAAAATAGTAAACCCGAAGGCTATCTGGAAGCGACAAATCTAACAAGCTACGGGTTTTTTGCATAAAATTGATAAACAGATATTAATTTGAAAAATGACCGTTTTATTTTTTGCTTTTTCTTACAATGATAAGTCGATTTGCAATTTTCTTTTTTATTAATGTTAATTTTATTTTTTTATTTTCTGATTTGCAACAACAATTATAACAATAATGCAATAAACAAAAATAAATTGCAAATATTTGTAAAATAAACAGGATTATAAATAATTAATATAATTTTAAATAAAAATTAAATAAACAGCGCTTAATTTTCATTTGTAAGAAGATTTTATAAATTCCAGTAATGTTTAAGCCATTCCAAATAAATATAAATGGACTGGTTGTCAGTTCTCCAAAATGAGAATTTGCTTATTTGTGGACCGAAATTAAGGTAAATTTCCAGTTTCAAAGCATTATCAGCATTTTAAGACCGTTTGGAACACGCCATATTATTTTAAATTAAAGTTTTCAAAGGGTTTTGCTGAAACACGTTTGTTTTTTTGATTTGTCGCTACCTCGTGGCATTTCGATTTAGTTATATTTTTTATTTAAATTTTAAATATTATTTGAGCCTATACTAACTAAATAGTTTTTCGATTACTAAAAAACTTAATATAATACAAAAGGTTTCAATAAAACAACTATCCTAAAATCTTAAATTATTTTTCGATGTTTTTATTATTAATCAATAATTAGTAACTTGTAGGCAGGGGTGTTTCTGGATTTTATATAAAAAAAGGACCGTCACAAAAGAACATTTTAAACCTAGGATGATTCGATTAATTATAAGAATAATGTAAAAAAAAGTAAAATCCTCTGCCTAACTCTCCGAACTTGCTGGCTATTCCAGTTTTAAATAAAGTTAATATAATACACGGCAGATGGTTAAATCGAATTTATTCAAAAATAACGAAATGCGGTTTGCTGAACGGGAATTTATGCTAACAAATTAAAAAAATAACAGATGAATCTTGATAATGGTTATTGTTCGTCTCCTAATTAGTAAACTTCCTTTCCTAAACATCAAGGTCAGTAGGACTACCGGCTTTAAGTTCATTTTGAAACTATTTTTACTGTTTTCAATAAATTTTGAAGAAAATTTTAATTACTGTTTTAAATAAATTTTGAAGAAAATTTTAATTAAAAACAGTTTGTTCAGATATTATAAGAAATATTATAGATTATAATATTTTATATAGCATTGCTCTAAAAATTTGCACAAAATTAAGGCAATTTTTCGGAAGTTAGGTTCTCATTCAAGAGCTTTTAAACCAGGCTTGTATGGAACATCATTACTTTTAATTGAATTTTACTCTTCAAAATTAACTTTTGGGCTGAAATAAAACATTTTAACTAGCTTTACCAATATTGATTTTCAGATATTTATTTCAATATTTTCTACATTTTTAGACAATCTTATATTCATTTTCAAAGCATTTAGATATTTTTTAAATTATTTTATTCAGCTATTTTCAATCTTTTTATTGTTTTTTCCTTTTGCATGTCGGGTATAATTTCAAAAATCGTTCTTTGTCCTTGTTTTGCGTGTTTGAGGTGCTCATTAATGTATGTTAGTTTATGTGTATAATTTTCTTTTTTTTTTGTTCTGTCATTAAAAAATTTTAGCTGCTTAATTTTATTGGTTTTTAAACAAAGGGCTTTAAATCGTTAACCTATTCTTTTTAAGACTTTAAGCTGATGTAAAAACATACAAAACAAAAAAAACAATAGATTTTTAGAAAATACGGTTCAGCACAAAAAATAAACCAGGAAAAGTTGTTGACAAAGAGCCATTGGGGAGATGTTCAAAAAAATCTTTTTGTGTCATTAATATAATTAAAATATTATAATTCTCAAGTTCCAAAACTGTAAAGGGAATCGATGAGGGAAAATAAAATATTAGACATATTACTCTAATATGTTTAAAATTAAATTAACGGTGTTCATAGGTTTTTTATACTTGATATTAATTTTAAAAAAAACAAAACATCATACCAGTTAAAATTTTCGTGACAAAAAATACTATTATTCTTATGATTTTTTCTAAGAACATAATTTAGTTTTTGTCTATATTTCTGTTTATGTGAAGTGCTCGATAACAGTAAAAATAAAATTTTTTCACTTTATATTTGTTTAACAGTTGATATTTTAATTTGCAGTATTTTTTAGTTTAGGCACTATTTTTAGTGCCTTATTATTTGTTTTAATGGTACTATTTATACATAAGTTTTTTTTTAGTTTAAAGCCTTTATTATTTTGTTGTTTTGATACAAAATATTGGACGGGTTTATTTTTAAAGTCATTAAATTTTTCGTTTACGTTTTTATTATTTTGGTCTTTCAAAGTTGTTTTTATTTTGTATTGCAAAAACTGATATTAAAATGCCTGCCAAGAAGAAAAGGAATAATTGTTGAAGAAAATTTCCAGGCAAATCAAACTCTATTAAACTTGCCGGTATTTTCGCATGTTTTTTAAGTTGTCAACCTAAATAAATTTGCAAACTATTTTTTTTATTTTTAAATTATATTTTTTAACAGACTTATAGTTGTGCGTTTATTTTTTTTGTTGTTGTTTTTATTTGACTCCATTTTTTTAAAGCGCTCAGTTTTTCCGGCGTATGATTTGTTTAAATTTAATTTAATTTCTTTAAAGTTTTAAATGTTTAAAATAAAAACATTGGTTGTTAATCATAAAACATTAAAATTTAGTAATGGATTAGTTAAATTATAATATTTTTTAATATAATTATCTTGCGAATTTTTTATGCGCTAAATTAGTCTCTTTGTCATAGTTTTGTGATTGTGATAATGGTATAAAAATAAAATGGCATGTTTTTGGTTGGTATAATTAACACCTTTAATTGTTAATTTTGATTGCACTATAATAATTATACTCAACTGTGCCAGGTTCTGAAAATTTAAAGGTGCGGTGCGGAGTCAAACTTTTTGTCTTTGATTTTGATAATTTTTTGTAAAAACCTTACCCCTGCCTCCAATAGCCCACAAAATTTTTTCAAGAAAATATCTCCAGTGGTTCAGGCGTTATGACGTCCCAAAAATGGCGTTTTTCGACAATTCTGTACGTGAAAAACTCCTCAATGGGTATAATTATGCACTCAAAAAATCGGATACTTTCTAATGTAATTTGATACTTTGGTCATTAAGATTGGTGCAGTATTTGTCGAAATATTGTGTTTGCCGTACAAAAAACCTGCGAATTTTTTCTTAAAAACACCAAACGACGCCAGTAACTTCAGGAAGTTTGCCCAACCTTTCTTTCCTTTACTTCTTTTTTTTAGCGAAAAAAATCCGGGGTTTTTTGTACGCGAAACGCAATATTTCGACAAATACCGTAACAATCTTAACGATCAAGGTATCAAATGAAAGTAGAAAATAGCCGCTTTCTTTGAATACATAATTTCTAACTTAAATCGTTATACTCACTGAGCAATTTTTTCGTACAGAATTGTCAAAAAACGCCATTTTTGAGGGCTCCTGAACCGCTGGAGATATTTCGTTGAAAAAATTTATGTGGGCTATTGGGGGAAGGGGACAGGTTTTCAGAAAAACTTATCATAATCAAAGGCAAAAAGTTTGACTCCGCACCGCACCTTTAAACGAATTTTAGTTGGTCCTCCTGAAATTTAAAGTTTGAACAATAAAGCGATTTTTTAAAGATAAATGAGTCTCATAAAATAAAAAATAAAGGATTTAGTGACAGTAAGAGTCACGGGTACTTAAGACCTTGAATTTAGGGCACCAAAGGACAAAAAGTCATATCAGAACCAAAGCAGAAAAACAAAGAAAACAAGGGAAAGAAAGAACAGGCGAGACCTTAAAAGAGCTAGCTATAAACGAGTCACAAAAAGGGTCTTAAAGGCCTGAATAGGAGACATAGACACTAACAAGCCAAAAAATAAGTGTTCACAATAAACGTTTACATGAATTAAACGACGGCTTAAAAAAGACAGGAGCCAAAACGCGAAAAAACTGTTTTTAAAATTGGATAAGATATTTTTTCAACAAAATGCAATAAAATTTGAATCAATATTTAAAAAAACTAACATAACATAAGTTGCATAACTTGTGCAATATTAAGGTTATTTTTTAAACCAAAGCATCGTTTTATTCATATTTAAACGAATAACACAATGGTGTTATAAGAATTTGATATTTTATTGATTGTTATTTGTTTTTGTAATTGGAATTGCAAAAAACTAAAAACATTTAATAAAATATAATATTCTGAAAAGTTGAAAATATCATTTTGTTGTTCGTTTAAATACAAATAAAATGATACGATGGTTTTTAAATAATCTTAATATTGCACAAGTTATGACTATTTTTGTGAGCAAACTTTTGATTGGGACATGTATTTTATTTTGAGTATTTTGTTAGTTTTCTATAAAAATTTCTTACGATTTTTTTAATTTTCAGGTACGCAGTTCAAAAACTCGCACCTAACCTAAATGTTTTTTTTTTTTTTTAAGATTTAAGACATACTTTAACATAGCAATTTATTGATTTTTGTATATATTTTTGTATTTTCATAGAGATAAAGGGATGTGTCTATAAAAACTTGAGTTTTAAACGATGTACTTAAAGAAAATGGCAATTTTCTATTTTGTTTTAATACCTTATCTCTTATCATATCTCTTGAAGATATTTTACGAAAAAAATTAATGCAGGCTATTGAGAGCAGAAGTAAGATTTTCAATGATAAAAACCCCCTGGAAATGGAAGGAAAACAGTTTACTGCATTGTGATGTTTAAAAGCTGTACTAAGCAAAATCACGAAATTTAATTTTTTTTATCCGAAAAATACTTTTTAGGAAAATTTTAAGCATTTTTTTCTGGTTCTCGCAACCTTTTGCCTTTTAACATCTCTTTCATATAGCTCTTCTTTGGAAAACTTGTCTTTTGGGTGCTATTTTAAAAAGGTATTTTTTAAACGACAAGTTTTTTTCGGTTTTTAGTTTGATAACAATGCTTGGAAAGAAATATGTTTTTTTGCTCCAAAAAGCAATATTTTAAGACTAAAATCGTATCAAGGCCTTACTTTTTCGTTTTTCCTAAATCTAAAAAAAACTAAAAACTAAACAAAATTTATCATCGGATGGTTTATTTCTACTTACTGTGTTTTCGATTTAATGTGTTTTTTATTGAAGACTAAAGACCTTATTTTTCTTTAAGCCTAAGGAAAACCTAAAAATAAAGCACACTCTCATGATAATTTTTGTTTTTGATTCGTGCAACACATGTTTTTTTTGGTGGAAGACTCATTTTTGAAAGCTACGTTTATAAAATCGCACTCGAAAAACGAGTTATCCAAAAACGAGGTGTTGGAAACCAAAGACGCAGGGTATCTGACTTAATTTCGGCCAGGCCTTAATTTCGACCACCAATTTAGGGTGTTAAAAAATTGGTTTATTTTTAAAGCACAAAAGAACTAGCACAAAATTAACTGGATGAATGTTGAATAAAGTGTTTTTGCAAAGGTTTTATATTTGTGTAATTTTGCATTATCAACATTTTCATAGAAAAAGTGAATTTTTTGTGATTTTCTTAATTTTTGCTTTGTGTTTAAACTGCATCAAATTTGGAACGAAACACTATATAACCTTAAAATAACTTCTATCTAAAGTTCAAAATTGTGAATTTTCACGTTTTGATATTTTCTTCAAAATCACTTTGCAATGCGTTTAAATAACAGCGCATTTAAAGATTCCGTTAATTTCAGCAACCTTAAAAGTTAGGTGAAAAAACCTGCCGTTTTTTCTGTTTTCAAATATCATCGTAGTACCGTATTTTTAAAGAATTTTTTTTTGCTCGTTTGACTTTTTTGACGTTTTTTTAAGCCAGAAAAAAATTCAACAAAAATTACAAGTTATTAAAACTTGTTTTTTAAGGTTTTGACATAATTATTTAAAGTCTTACTAATAACTATTAAAGTTTGCAAACGGGAAAAAACTAAGAACAATACCTAAGGATAAATTTTAACCTTTAAAAATTCTTATTGTTCGTTTTG